>JAINUG010000147.1:492500-676044 GCA_029706075.1 Aldrovandia affinis
CATCCTTAAAAATAACAGGAACTGGCACCCAGCCCTGGTGCACTGATTAGTGTGGCAGAGACAATCTGTGGTCCAGCGTTAAACCTGTCAGTGTTCTTGACTGACACTGTGGCCTGAGACACCTCAGTCTGCCCTAAATCATCGGAAACCTGGGGGGGGGGAGTTATTATATCCTCAAAGGACAAAATGTGCTTATCTTCTTGTCACTTCCTATAGATAGAACGTTGGACAGCTTGCTCCCTTACAGACTACCCTGAGCTTGCTTATTTCTACCCTTGTAAGCAGAGAGTTCTCCAGTCTTCATGTCACTTCCTGCAGATGGAATCTCAGGCCCCTCACTCCATTATAAATCCACAGAATGACAGTTACTGATTCATAAACCAGAGGTTATGAGAAGACCCCCACCCCTGCATTACCCACCCCACCCCTCCCCATGCTCAGTGACATGTCGAGCCTCAGCAACCACTAAACCTGACTCATAAATCCCTGGCAGCTACTGTTGCTGACAGTGATGAAGACAGCTTGTTTCGTTGGCAAAAAACCCCACATTCATTTCAAATGCAGGAATCAAGAATACATCCTGATCCACATTCGAACTATTCACTTTTTTCCCACTGCAAACAGAGGCACATCACATAAGCAGCTCCAGTCATGGTACTGGCGGAAGTATAAATCCATGGTGTGCGTTGGCTTGTCAGCTCGCTTATTCGAAAATCAACAACATTCCTTTGCTCAGACGTGCAATTTAAATCTCATCAGCATGAAATTCCTGCATAATGTGAGTGATTGAGGTCCTCCACAGTGTGCACATCTCATGTATGCTTTCTACATGAAGATATCATTAGCTATCTGTATTATGGAGTCAGGTCACTGTGCAAATACAGTACACAATACAAGTGCATTGGTTTTCCTGCTTAAATATAATATTGGGTGTATTGTAGGAAAATAAGAAGAGAATGAGACTCTGTTGAGAACTGAAGCAGGTTCCCCACCTTGCTGTGGACCTTCTGCCCAGCGTCGCTGCCCTCCAGGAGCTCGTCTCCCGCCTCCCCTGATGCCACCTTCCTCTGGATGTGAGCATTCTGCTCCCGTAAAGCTACAATCTGCAAAAAACAGATCGATGGCAGATCGGTGAAAAAACACAGCACAAGAGACACGCAGAAGGAAAGGGGTACAGGGAACATTGTTTTCCACAGATAAAGGACTTCTGAATTTGTGGCAATTCAGTGTGTATTGCATTTGACATATTTATTGCTATTATTGATTTGACATAATTGCAGTTGGCTAATTGTATCAAGCATGTACAATTCTGTGCAGTTAAGTTAAGCACTCTGACTAACATCAGATTCAGATATGAATCTTTTTGTTTTTCAGAGAGCTGCATTATCAACCAATCAACAATTGAAACAATCAATCCATTCATCAATCTATCAGTCAATAAATCACACTGTACATTGCCTTTCACAATGGAATTGGCACAATTGCACTTTGCAAGTGACATAGAACACTTGTGAAGTGCAATTTTTGAATTTAGATACAACATTTTAGCTAGGTATTACTATTTGATGCATTGAAACCATTTGATTTTAATGGCATATAAATGTTGCCATTTGATTTTATTTCTAAGCTTTTTATCTGTAGTATGTATATGCTACAGTTAAGCATATACATACGGTCAGGTCCAGTATTATTGGCCCCCTTGATGAAAAGAGCAAAAAAGCTGTACAAAATAAACAACACAGATAATGAGATACATTGTATGCTCAAACATATGGGAAAACTATACACTTTTATTCTAATACTATTATTCTAATTTTTCCTTTCCTTTTATTTAGTTTTTTTCCAAATTATTGGCAGCCCTAAAGATTATTTTAAAGTGAAATCTACAATAAAAGTATATTTATTTAAATTAATCTCAGTTTTAAGGATCTGTATGGTGGCCTTCCGTCATTTCCTGTTTCACTAGGGTATAAGAATTAAGAAACACACATGTAAAATCTCTTTGTCATCCATCACCATGAGAAAAGCCAAAGAACTCTCAAATCATGACAGATCATCACAGATGGTCCTACACAAGTAATAAATAGGTAATGGGTACAAAAAATAGATAAATGGTTAAATATACTACTAACCAATGTCAGGGCAATAATCAAAAGGTTTAAAACATCTGGAACAGTTGAAGAAGAGGATGCAAGTGCATGCTGTCCCCAAACACAGTGCGAAAGACGGTGAGGGAGGCAGAGAAGAACCCAATGACCACAGTTCAAGAACTGCAGACTTTAGTTGTGTCTTGAGATCACAAAATCTCAAAATCAACCATAATTCATACCAACCATACCAACAAGCTCTTTGGAAGGGTTGCACAAAGTAGCTGAGTAACTAACAATTCTGGAGTTCAAACATCTGGAGTGGATCATTGGTCCAGGTGTCCAGGGCCTCTTGTTAAGATTAATGGCATAATGAATTCCACCAAGTACCAGGACATTTTAACCAAAAACCTGGTTGCTTCTGCCAGGAAATGGAGCTTTAGCTGTCATTGGTCCTTTCAACAAGACAATGATCCCAAATGTACCTCAAAATCAATACAGAAACGGTTACATGAAAACAAAATAATTTTTTTGCAATGGCCATCTCAGTCTCCTATGAAAAACTGAGGTCTAAATTGAAGAGGGCATTCCATAAGTCCAAACCTACAGATGTCAAAGGTCTTGAACGGTTCTGCATGGAGGAATGGGCCAAGATCCCTCCAATTGTGTTCTCCAAACCTTATAGAAATAGGCTCAGTTCTGCTATCCTTGCCAGGGGAGGCTG
This sequence comes from Aldrovandia affinis, assembly GCA_029706075.1. Lineage (NCBI taxonomy): Eukaryota > Metazoa > Chordata > Actinopteri > Notacanthiformes > Halosauridae > Aldrovandia > Aldrovandia affinis. The sequence goes on from JAINUG010000147.1 coordinate 495,312, forward strand.
TGCCAAGTACTAAATACAGGGATGCCAATAATTGTGAAACCTCTTTTTGGAAATAAATATATAATTTGAAAAATGTGTTTCTTTGTTTGAATCCATTGAATCATTAATACAGTAAAATATTTTCCACATGTTGTAAAATTACAATCAGAAATTGTACTAGTTGTTTTCTACTTTGCTCATTTTCATCAACGAGTACAAAAATTCAGGAACTAACATATACCTGACATTGTACATATACCACACAATACATACAGTAAGGGGCCCAGGACTGATCCTTGCAGCACTCCCATTGTACATTTGTCAGAAGATGAAAGTTAATGATCGGTTTTTACTTATTGGGTCCTCGTAGACAAGTTGACAAATTTTGAGATGAGTACATTGTGATTAACTGTATAAAATGCTTTACATAGATCCGAGCATGTAGCAGATTGCTCTTTTGGTGGAGTGCTTTGCTCTGAAACCAAATTGCATATGATATAAAGGAAAATTGCTGATGTCAGTTGCTCAACAACCTTTTCGGCAACCTATGCTAATCTATATGCACCAATTACAAAAGCACATTACATATGTTCATGGAGCATGGAGTGGTCAAGTTGCATTCCTCTTAAGGGGCAACAAACTCCCCTGTCCTATAAAAGGCTCAGAATGAATAATCACTTCCATGATCGGTAACAAACATGCTTGAGTTTAATTACAGCTACTGCTACACATTGCTGGTGCTTACATTGTTGCAAGTCAAGTCATGTATCACTGTACAAATAGATTATTATAATTATCTTGTTCAGTGAACCTCACCGCTCTTCATGAGCTAGAGTGTTTGACAAACAGTCATGATCCAGTTTCTGTGGACAATAACAGCAATTAAGGGTTTCTTTGACAGCATGAGATTAACAGCAAGGGATAACACTTGATTAATACTTGCTACAAATTATTTGGGTTGAACCAACACTAATTGTCCAAAATAAACACACAGAATGCTCATCTTGTTTGTGTGCTTTTTAATATATTTATCAATACCTCACCAAAATGTGGAATCATTGCTGTCCATTCATGCTGTGAATAAAGCTACAAAGTTAATCTCCAAAGTAAGGCTGCAACAGCAAGAAATAGCAATATCTTCATATTCTCTACTATAGTTCCCTAAATACATAGACATGAGTTACAAATAATGGATTTACATGGTTTAATAATGGTTCTGATTATGCTATAATAACTCATCCATAATTTTATGTATTTACATTCGGTTAAATGACTGGGATGTAAGAACACCAATACAAAATATTAGTGGCACACAAATATAAATCATGGTTACATACAGTGCCCCTTTAAAGTCTACACCCTTTTTCAAATATTGTACCTTTTAGTTGCCTTACAGCTTTTAATGAAAACAAATTAAATCTGGATTTTTCCACCTTTATTTACACACTGTAACCCACAACTTCCAAGTGGAAAAAATACATCTCAAAATTTCAGAACATTCATAAAAATGAGAAAACTAGAATGATTGTGTTTGTTTGATAACTGAATTACACCAGTGTTTCTCATCCCAGCGTGGGGGTGCAAGTGGTGCAAGCTAGATTTTGAGGGGCGCAAAATTTAAGAAAACCCTTTTTTGCGGTTGAATTACACCGAAATACATAAACTGGTCTCAGCTTTTTTGGAAATAGGGGGGTCAGAAAATCTGAGAAGCACTGAATTACACCCATGTTTGCACACCTAGATTGGGCAATGTCCTTTAAGTCATTTCACAGATTTTCAATAGGATTTAGGTCAGGGGTCTGACTAGGTCACTCAAGGACATTCACCTTTTTATTTTTCAGCCACTCCACTGTTGCTTTTGCTGTGTGCATTGGGGTGTTACCATGCTGAAATGTGAACCTCCTTACCAATTTCAATTTTCTTTCAAAGGGCAACAGGGTTTCCTCAATAATTTTCCTGTATTTTGCTCCATCCATTTCCCCTTCTATCATGACAAGTGCCCCAGTCCCTGATGATGAGAAACACCCCTATAACAGAATTCTGCTACCACCATGCTTTACTGTAGGGATGGTGTTCTTTGGGTGATGTGCTGTACTGGGTTTTTGCTGAATGTTACATTTTGCATTAAGGCCAAAATGTTCTATCTTGATTTCATCTGACTACAACACCTTTTGCCACATGGCTTCATATGAATGTTTTTTGTATTCCTAAAACGAGACTGAATGTGGACTTTTTAGAGTAGTAGCTTCCTTCTTGCCATCCTACCATACTGACCAGAATTGTGGAGAACTTTTGTATTGTTGACACATGCACACATTCACCACTCTTTGCCATAAAGTCCTGTAGATCCTTTATAGTTGCCATTGGCCTCTTGGTGGCCTCTCTGATCAGTCTCCTTCTTGCTCGGTCATCCAATCAGACGGTCTGATCTAGGCAAGGTCCTGGTGGTGCCATACACTTTCCACTTCTTAATTATGGTCTCCAACATTTAAGGCCTTTGAAATCTTTCTATACCCATTTCCTGATATGTGCCTTTCCACAACTTTATCCCAAAGTTATTTTGAAAGCTTCTCATTGCTCATGGTGAATTCTTTACTCTGAAATGCACTACCCAGCAGTGGAAATCTTTAGGAACAGCTGGTTTTATTCTGAAGTAATCATTACAATTGAACACAGGTGGAGGCCAACTAGCTTGGTGTGTGATCTAGAAGGTGAATTAACCACTAGATAAATGCACCCTGTGGTAGTAACTTGCCTCACACTAAATGGCTGCGTACTCTAATGAGCACACTGACATTTACTTTTGACACAAATCTGAAAAAAACTGACTTCAGTCTCTGCTCCATTTGTCTATTTTTCCACATACAGTAACAATGGTACCCTGAGACCTGGTTTACCAATGACTCACATTATTTTTATGAGGTTAAGAGATTGACATTGATATCCTAGTGTATCACAAAGCGAACATTTCTCTTTCTTATTAGAGTAACTTTATTGTAACTCACTCAAGATGCATCACTCCCTTGGCGAACCTGTAGGCTTCTAACAACTGCAGGTGGATTACAGGCAGAAGACAGAGCCTAGGGGCCCTTTAGGGGCTTATGTCAACAGTCTACCCCCTGAACAATACGGCCCTGTCTTTACTATCTAAGTTGGGTTCATATGAAGTACAGGCAGTAGCTGAACCAGTGAAGCTGAAAAAAAATGTGTTGTGTGTGTTGGTAAGGATTTCATGAACGGAATAAGCTATAAAGCTATTCACTATTCAAAATAAAGGAAACTGTATAGGACACAAGCTATACAATGGTAATACAATGTAAATTAGATGAGGGGAATGGCATGGTTTGTAAGCCTACAATGGCTACAAACCTACAGTGGGTATAAAAAGTATTCATTGATTGATTTTTGTTTTTAAACCACTCCAATGTGGCTTTTGCTTTAGGTCATTGTCCTGCTGGAATATAAATCTGCTCCCAAGCCCCAGGTCTCTTGCAGACTGCAGCAGGTTTTCCTCCAAGATTTGTTTATATCTTGCTCCATCCATTTTGCCCTCTATTGTGACAGGTTTACCAGTCCCTGAAGCAGAGTAGCATTTCCATTACATTAGGCTCCTGCCACCGTGTTTCACGGTAGGGATAGTGTTCTTGGGATTATGTGCAGTGTTAGGCTTCCGCCAAACATAGTTCCTATTGTTGAGGCCAAAAAGTTCAATCTTAGTCTCATCAGACCATAGAATCTTCCTCCACTTGGTTTGATAGTCTCCCACATGCCTTCTATCAAACTATAGGTGAGACTTAATGTGAGTTTTCTTCAACAATGGCCACCCTCCCATAAAGCGCAGATTTGTGAAGCGCCTGGGCTACTGTTGTCCCATGGACAGTTTCTCCCATCTCTGCCATAGAAGACTGTAACTCCATCTGCATAGGCCTCTTGGTGGCGTCCCTAACAAGTGCCCTTCTTGGATGGATGCTCAGTTTTGGCAAATTCACAGTTGTGCCATACCTGAAGGAATCCCAATAAAATTCATTTTGATTAGTAAGTAAGAAAATAAAATGTGAAAAATGCCAAAGGGGTGAACATAAGAAAATAAAAAACAATGGAAGATTTTTGGTTCAACATACCAGCCATTTATAAATCAGCCATATAAGGGACCTGTGTTTTTCACGTCTAAATAAACACTTTCCCTGTAGCTTCTCTTTCAAATAGTTATTAAACATAAACATTTACATATAATTATTAAATTTCCCATTTTGGTAGCCAATTACCCACTGTGCTTAGTTCAATACCCTCCCTCATAGTTAGCTGTCGTGGTCCTGTGACCGGCAGTGATAAGGGCGAAGCGCTGCCTCCTCAAAGACAACACTCGTCGTGCCATCGACTGTAATTCCAGTACCCCAGAACCACTCCCGTGTGGAGCGAACTGTGTGTGTCGGCTTGCCTCCCCCCTCCCTGGGGCGGACAGCCAATTGCCGCCCCGATGGCACTCCCGACCAGAGCCGACTCTGGCGCAACGGGGAGTCGAACCCTCTTTCAAATACTTTAACGGAAAAAAGTATTGCAGTACCCATCAAGACCTCACTCAATGTGGAAGTTCTGTAAACAGCTGATCCCAATCCAGAATAAATTGATGATCTTCCGAATCATCAGCCGTGAGACAAATGCCTCCCGATTCAATTCCACCCATGGCAACTGTTGCCAGGTAACAAGCACTCCCTATTTACATGTCTGCTTTCAATCTCACACCTATCTTCTAACTGAAAATGGATTGGGAGAGCTGTCTGACAGTAAGCAGGAATGAGAAGGGTAACCATTTCAAATGCAAAGTGCATGCTTAGTGTTCTTGACTATCTTGTGCTGTGTTGCAATTGTGCTAGGATTGTTTAGGAGCATTTCACGGAAAACATCCCTTTCAAGTGATCAAAAACATCTGTCAAAGTCAAAGTAGCGATCAGCTCAATAAAGTCTTTATTGTTCAAGCTTGTGATCCTTCTGGTTCAGAATTATTATTCTGTTTTCTAATAATAATAATAAATAATAATAATAATGTAATAATAATAATAATAATAATAATAATATAATTATCTGTTGTTTATTTCCTAGATGCAATCAATTTAATGATATTTGGTATTGTTCCAAAGTTCACAAACTCAACTCTTTATCATTAACTTTTAATTGCCAATTATACATTTCATCAGATGCTTGTATCCATGGCGGTGAGTGCAACTGTGCTGTCACAACTCAGACTTCGATTTAGTGTATTGGATTTGTATCAGCTGCTTTGACACGATCGCCCCAAGGAGGCCTTGCGGCCTCTAAAACTTGTAGTGAGAGATACCGCTGACTCATGCTGTCTCTGAGCATTCTACCCCACACCCACAACCCCATCCTTCTACATCTCTGTCCTGAGTTCAGAATAGTTTAAACAACCTTTTTCTCCTTTACAGCTCCTGAAAAAATATTTACAGGTTTGTGGACATTTAGTAGAGTAGCAGAGAAGATGTGTGTAAACGTGTGTAAAAAGATACCACCCCCCCAACCAAAGAAACCATCTCGATGGCACATGCCAGTCCACTTATCAAATGACGTTGTGTGTGGGGGTGGGGGGAGGAGAGCACAGTAGAGCAATTCAATCCTTGTGGGAGGAGTCACTGCAAATAAGGATGATGAAAAAGGGTGACCTCTCACCTCCTGGTTGGTTGCCGTCAGCTCCTCCTCCAATGCTGTAACCCTCTCCAACGACACCCGTAACCTTTCCCTCACCTGCAACCAACAGAAAGTACAAGACATGGCGATGTGTTTCTATGTCAGCTGTGAGTCCAGTGGTTAGGGAACAGCACTTATCATCAGAAGATTATAGGTTTAAGCTCCAGGAAGGGAGATGCGGTTTTACCCTTTAGCAAGGTGCAACACTTAAATATGGAAAGTAAATATCCAGCTGTAGCAAAGGGTAATGTGCAAAACAAAAGCTATGTAAGCCACTCTGCATTTGAGAATTTGACTCAAGGGATGGATTGATAAACAGTATAGATGTGACAAAGGCTGCTCTCTCCTCTGATGTTGGTACATTCTCCAATAGGGGAGAATGTTTTTGCAGTGCTGGGAGCACTTATCCTCTCAAAACTGGAAGGACCTTCCTGTATTTTAAGCTATTTTTCAACATTTGCTTCTCACTATGGAGCACTGATTTCAACCCACCCTACCTCTGGTAGGAGAAATCCAGTTTTGTCCTGACCCCTTAAACCATAGTTAGTCTACGACATAACCCGAGCTTGAACCTGCGATGTCTAGGCTACAGGGACCCCCTTACCGATGGAGCTACTCAGGATTTTCCCTCAGCCTCTCACCAACAGTGGCACTTCTTTCCTCTGATGCTGAATGTCTCTCCAATCCAGGGCTAGGATGGCACATATCCTGTCAACCCCGGAAGGTCCTTCCTCTTAAAAACATTCATGGCCTTTATCTTAATCATACTGAAGGTATTATTCCTCTTTGTGAGACGACAACCTCCACACAGGAGAATCGGACAGCCACGTGACAACGGAGCTGGAATTACAGGGCTGGGGGTTTCTGGAGAAGACAAGGTGTGTCGGCAATACCTCAAGACGAATCAAAACGCTTTTATTCCTGACGTCGCTCGCATTGGTGAGGCGTTATGAATGACAGGGTCAGCCGAACACAGCAGTGGAGCCCACATAATGGATGACTGGGAGTAATGGAACAGTGGGATCTTGTGCCATTAATCAACTGAACTGGGGTCTTTGGACTGGCACAGGAGCAGCTGGACAACAGGAAATGAGGTTGTTGCCCTCAGACCCTACAAAACACTTTGGTATCAATAGACACTGCAGAAAATGAGGTTGTGGACCCCAGGATTCAGTCAGCCATATTGAGGGCCTTTGACTATTCATCTCCGCTAACTTAAAAACCTAAAATCAACAAAAATTAAATTGTAGGTTTGATTTAAGGTCACCAGAGTAGAACAGATATAGAAAAGATGACGTGTTCAGCTGATAGGTCACACCAGTCCAAAAACCATCTTTGGTTCTTTCTTACCTTCTCGTCCAGAGCCTTATGGTGCTCAAACAGGGACTTGAGCGCTTTGAGCACCTCGACCTCGCTGGAGACGCCTGACGGCGACTGGGCCTGCCGCTTGACCACGGTCATGCGCAGCGACCGCTCATGTCTGGACACAAGGCACTCCAAATGCTCCAGCAGCAGCTGAGGAGAGACATGGCATGCTCAGTATCGTCCATCATCTTTACAACAGCAGGTATGGTGATTAGATTTACAGATCACATGACATATGTGACAAATGATTATATTACATACGTGCTAAAGTCATGCAATTACCTGATCAGGTTTTGATCGCCATACTGTACCACACAAACTGAAATTATGTGACTTGTGGAAGTTCCCTCAGAGACAAAACTGGTAAGTGATTAATTGTTCAAATAATCTACGAGGAGCATTTGTTTGAACATTTGATCTACTTAAACTCAATTCAGGAATTTCTATATTTTACTTAACCATTTTATTTGGCTAATTACTGGGAATGTATCTACAGTGCAGTACAGTACACTCTTAATATAACTTAATTACGTATTATAAAATAAATGGCGTGGCACAAAAATTAGCACCAAATGTTGCTCATTAGCCTCATCAGATGGCGTGAAGATCAATGAACTTTAATGAACTTCAGTACAATGTGCAGAGTATAGATACAGATCCAGGAGGGAAACTGGCATCCTTGTGGTTACAGGTTACAGGCCAGATCGCTTCCTTTAGCCTCAGATGCTGCTCTGAAGACATCTCACAAACAAATGTTGTGCTTTTAGTTGGGGGTGCAGGGAGCTGGTGAGACTGTTTGTGATGATCCCATCTTCCCTTTCCCATGACGGTCATACAGAGTCTGTACAAGCTCAGCTAAAAATGTCTCCTTGGAGGAGCTTCACATTGAAGCAGGATAATGTAAACTGTGCAACCCTCTATATTAAATGGCTAACCTACACTCTCGCCGGAGCCTCTGCAGCACCGGTATGAGCAGGGGCGTCGCTTTGTGTTGAACACTGGGAGGGATGATCCAGGAGGGGGGGTGTCTAGGGGTTAGCCGCTAGAAAGGTTTTACCTGATAAGACTTAAATCTACAGCATCCTAGTGATTTCTGTGCAGTGAAACAGAGAAAATAAAATCTCATTTTATGGGCAAAAGCTATCTTATCATTTTATGTCAGTGCATGATTTAATTGCAGAGTCACACACTGCTCTCTGGCAATGTTTGTATGAGGTAGATGGAAAACTGGATATAATCGTTTTCGAGGAGAGTACGATGGTAAAGGCCGCTGAGGTCGGCAGAGAACGCAGATGGACCCTGCGGCCAACGTTCAAATTATTCAACTTTTTGCCGTCTGCAGACCTGTGCAGTACCGTGGCGGTGAAGAACAACTGGATATTGATTTGTATTGTACACAATCTGACTTTGAATGCTGTGTTTACTGAAATCACCTAGCAACGGATACGGTCATGCTGTCTTCTATTGCCGTTTGCCATCGCAGTCTATTACTGTCCCGCTTATGCCGACCAGTATGGCAAATTTTAGTCACCACGTAAGCACCATATGAGTGCTAACTGTACAAAAATTATGAGCTATTAAATGTCAACAGAATTCAGATTAGAAAAATAGGATAACGGAGCCTACCACATCACCAGATGGAAAATACATTAAAGGCATCTCATCTCATAATTGACAATGTTTTACACCGTATACGTTTCTGTAAATACTTGAAAATGACAAAAAAACACATGTAACAATAAATAAAATGAACATCAAAGAAATGTTCAAGAAAATTGAATTGAAAATTGAATCTTGGATTCCTCAAAATAGCCACCCTTTGCCGTGATAACAGCCTCACAAACACGGGCCATTCGGTTAATACGTTTCAGCAGGAAATCACCTGACATGTCATCCCAGCTCTCCTGCAGCAATTCCCAGAGACACTTGTGGGTTGCTTTGCTTTGACTCTTCTGTCCAGTTCGTCCCACACAATTTCTATGGGATTGAGGTCTGGACACTGGGCGGGCCAGGTCATTAGTTTGAGTTGTCCTTCATGTTCCTCCTTCACCAGATAGTTCTTGCACAACTTCAAGGTGTGTTTCGGGTCGTTATCTTGCTGAAGAATGAAGGAGTGCCCGCTTAGCCATAATCCAGATGGAAGGTGTACTCAAACTTTTGACAGGTACTGTACATATTTATTTATTTAGTAGCTACACTATTTAATTTCACCTATTAATTTTCACCTATATGTGGCATCATAGCCTCAAAAAGAGTTTGCGACTCACGGTCATAACTGCTTCATTATTACCCTGTGGAGCAGCTTAAAACCAAAACGGAGCCAGCGGAAACAACATTTATGAAAATTGCATGCATTTATTCATTGATATCACAGAATGGGGTTGATCATTGACTCATTAGAGTAACCTTTCAAACTTGTGTTTAATGTAAACAGACTGTAAAGCAGTACGTTTCTACCATGTTGCAAAATCGACCAGAAGCAGTAACATGTCCTTTTGAGTCCTTTTGATTTCACCCAACTCTGTTTCCAGCTCACCAGCTGCTACTGATCCACAGAATTCATTCAATTACGAGAAACTGTCTAAGAGCACTTACGGTTATATGAAGGATGACTCATAAATATGGTCATACTTTTGAACAATTAAGCAATTACTTTCAAATTACAGGACTGTACTTTCAAATTCACTTAGCCCACATTCGTACACAGCCAAAGTAATAAGGCAAGTTTTGTGGTAAAATGTGTCCGCTATTTTTAAAAAATGGGAACACACGCCACAAAGTTTATTGAAGTCATCATTCACAGGCTAAAAGCAGCTGTAATGGGAGGTTCAGTACACTGAACAATGGAAATGTTCAAACAAATTGTGCTCTCCATTGAGAGAAAATCTGACTCCATTTTATATTTTAGAGAAGTGACCACAGATCAGATATCTCAGGATTTCAGCATAGGAAAGGCCACTGTGACTGACATAAAAAATCCGGTAGAAAAGATATGAAACTTTGCCTTATCAAACACGGAAGGGTAGGCTAATCTGTGCACTCCTGATATATTGTAATTGTTGTTATTAGCCAAGTTGAGTGAAAGTGAAATCAAGAAAATTCAGTTATGCTAAATTAGGATTGTATTTTTATGTTTGATAACTCTAAAAATGTTTAAAAAATTATTCATGGGCAGCTGCGTGGCACATGCTGTTAAGGCACTGCTCTAGTGTGTGGATGGGCCCCACGGTCTGCATCCTGTTAAGGCACTGCTCTAGTGTGTGGATGGGCCCCATGGTCTGCATCCTGTTAAGGCACTGCTCTAGTGTGTGGATGGGCCCCACGGTCTGCATCCTGTTAAGGCACTGTTCTAGTGTGTGGATGGGCCCCACGGTCTGCATCCTGTTAAGGCACTGCTCTAGTGTGTGGATGGGCCCCACGGTCTGGACTCAATACCAGTCAGTGCTGAATGTGGCCAGCAGCTCCACAAGGTTGACATAATTGGGGAGGGATCTTACCATGTATAAATGCACTCTGGGTCTGCTAAATGCCTAAAATGTCTAAAGAGGGAAGGTTTTCAGTGGGCGGGACTTTTGTAAACCCCTCTGGTCAATCAGGCAGTCTGGCTGCGCAACCTACACATGAAATGATCTCATCTGACTCCTTCTGTGTGAGCTTACCTGATATATTCACTGTCTTTAAATAAATCATGCCTTTGAAATTTCAGGCTGCTGTGGCTGCCATTCATTTTTCAATGTATTCAATTATCCAATGTTTCTGCAATCACTTCTCACTCATTGTGCACGTTACAACGTGATCCGTGACACTTTCAACTTATTATTATCCACAATCAATGGGATCGATGAGCAGAAGAATGTTAAGATAATTTTCAATTTTCAGAAAAGGGTGTTCACGGCCTACCCCGTGGCCCAGTGGTTACAACGTTCGATGCTGGCCACGGAGACCGGGGTTCAACTCCCTGTCTGCGCCAGAGTTGGCTCTGGCCGGGAGCACCACCAGGGGGCGGCGATTGGCTGTCCGTCCCAGGGAGGGGGGAGGGAAGCTGACATGAGATTTGCTGCACATAAGAGTGGCCCTGCAGTATACCGGGTTACGGTTGATACTTGGGCGAGTGCCGTCTCAGAAGAGGCGTGTCTCTACCGGTTGCAGGACTACGGTAGCGAACTCACATTACTAGGGGGATTAAAATAGCGGGTCTAATTGGCTACCAAATTGGGAGAAAATGGGATAAAAATCAGAAACAGAAAAGAAAAGGGTGTTCATATTTGAAACTTGATTTAAAGAGTTACAGAAGTGATTGGAAGCAAGAACAAAAGAAAGAGTCAACATTTAATCACTACATGTCCTCCGTGGTGTGCCCCACCCCCATCCCCCAGTCCACAGAAGGGGCCGGTTGCACTTACTCTGGTGTTGTTCCTCTCTGCCTTCAATTCGGAGATCTCCTCCTCCTTCTCCAGTAGCTGCTCCCTGCATGCATTCAGCTCCTTCGTTAGGGCAGCAAACTCCTGCAGGGGAGGGCAGAGTTACAGTTCACACCCATGACAACATAATATAATATACGCCATTTGGCAGACGCTTTTATCCAAAGCGACTTACAGTAGTGAATGCATACATTTTTCAGCATATGTGGCCCAAGTGACAACACACTTTCATATAGCCGGCCCATTTACAGACACCTAGGGATGATGTCTGTAACACATACAGGACACAAGATCATGGATGGAATTTCATTTTTGGTACTGGGGGGATTTCCCTCCCATGCTAAACAAATGGAGGGGATTTCAAAGTCTTTGAGGGGGATTTCCAGAAATTCAAGTTGCTTTGATTTAAAACGAAAACTACACAATGTAAATTTTAGCAACCGTTGCATACATATGCAGCAGTTTATTGTTATTACGAGTGTTTTTGACATTGCTTTATTCAAGACTTATGCTTTGCGCATCCATTTTAAATCAGCAGCACGAATAGTGGTGACACTTTTACTGAAACATGTCTTTCTTGCTATACAAGAAAGTCTTGGCAACAAGTCTCACAACACTTCAAACACCAGCACAAATTAGACAAGAGGACTCATGCATACATAAATTGATCCTGCACACTCAAACATTTAATGTGTAGGAGTTATGAACTAAAATATTTGGCAGCATTATTACATTGCGGGATCTGCCAAAATTCTAGTACTGAAGATAAATACATACGTATTACATATAATATATAAAGTTCTGATCCTTTTTCTGAGAATCGCTCTGCATTTGCTTAATTCTGGTCCTCCTATCATTGGTCAGAGGTCAGCTGATCCACATACTAATAGTAAACAAAGGCATGTAAGCACAAACACTTGACTGACAGATCTTAAGGCCAAAAGCTGACTGTTGGCCTTGCACAAGGTCAATAGTTATGTGGTTCCTGTCTCTCATCAAGTTCCAGTTGTGGGTTGGACAGCAGGGGCAGTTCCAGTCTGCCCCCTTCCTATTATTGCTGGTCAGGTATCGCCAGCCGACACCAATGCCAACAAAACAAATAAATCCCACCCAGGCTCCCAGAAAGTGAAAAATCAGTATGGAATGAAAAGGATGTTAATGTGACAAACGCCAGACTGTGTATAGGAGCAGTGGCCACAGATACGGGCATTTGGGACTCGAGTGTGACTGCACTCAACAAAATTAAGCATGGTGATACGATTACTGGTCATCAGAACACATTTCCACTCCAAGCCATGCGTGACAGACAAGACTACAAACAGTGTGGCTGACCCAACGGTTGTTCCACTTGAATACTTCAAATTAATTTATATTTCCATAAACACTAACGAGATCAAATAAAATCACTCCAATGACCTGAAACAAAACAAGCCACCCTACTGGTATGTGGCGCTGGTGCGTTTGACAGGCAGCGCCTAGCCAACCTGAGCATGTTAAAATGGGAATGACCCCATTTATCTTACATGAACGGGGCAATCAAGTCTATTTGTTTGAAGTGACTGTGAAGCATTTACGAAGGGCCGTCCTCAGTAGTGCACTTGCTTCCCTATTCCAAACAGTTAACGTTGGAGACAGACGGTGGACAATGATAAACAGTCACTTTCCGGCTTTGGTCAAAGCACTAGTCTTTTGTTCTTTGATTGTTACAATTGTAACAATTGTCGTGGCAACCATGAATCCCTCGACTCCCTCAACCTGTTTGAAATCTCTGACTGTAACACATCTGAGCCAGAGTCTGACAGCTCTGTGTCCTCACTACCAACCCCCCCTTCTGCAGATAAGGAGTGTACAGAGCAGGCTCAGGTATGCCCTGCTTGGAAAAAGGAGAAGGCAGAAAGCAAGGCTGAATAAGAAACGCTATCAAGGCAAGTGTCTTGCCTACTACCACCTGAACTAAGTTTTGCGGTGAACAGAATCACCTATGCCATTGTCGGATGCCTAGTATATGGTATACGAGAGAGGAACAGTATGTTAATATAAGGTTATTGGTTCAGGGTCTTTTCAATATTTAATTGTAATCGAGTGGCCTGTCATCGCTAACTTAAATATCCTAATTCTGTCTCTGTCCTCTCCTCAAACTTGAAAGGGAACACCTTAGGCAGCCACAAGACATGATTCTGATTGCCCTAATACACATACACCATAGTGTTCTGGTGTTTCCTATCACTGACAGGTTTTATTACACTAGAGCACTTGGGTAACTTATGTGAGCTAGCAGCGTCAGCTTGATCAGTGTGACCCAGAGGGTTAAAAGTTTTTTATTTAGAGTTGAATGCCATAAAGTTCCATACTGTTGCATTTTGAATTTGTGACGTTCACTTGACAATATCAGTTGAGTATCTTCATCCCAAGTAAGTAATGCTTGTAGTTGGGAATGTACATTTCCCAGGCCGCACATGATAAAAGCCATTTCTGTGTTACGATTTTGCTTATCCCATGGTAGCAATATTCTTTGCCTGAAAATGTAAACTGTTGAGTTTGGAATGAGAAGATAAGAAGTCAGACCTTTTTATGATTTGATTTTGTAGGCACTAAGTTTTAAGTACTTTATTTAGCCAAAAAAATGTAATCACTGTTTTTCTTTATTGATTCATATAGTTTAATGTGATTTATTCTAGAATTGTACAATCGTTTTCTTTTATATTAAACTTTTTAAGTGTTTTATTTTACAATCTCTTACAAATGGGCAGAACAACGGATTTAATCTTTTAAAAGTGTTATCACTTAAAGTGTTACCAATGCCTTGATTTGTAAGTAAATCTTCTCTTAACACCTTAAGTACTACATTTTGACTTGCAAGGTTACAATACAAGTGTAACCTTGCATGCATTTACATAAATAGTTGTTAATGTACTAAAAGAGAGTTGCATTTTGACAAAATTGTAACCCTTTCATGCATTTATACTTATACTTTCTCTTAATATGTTAGAAAAGTGTGGCGGTTATTGAAAGACAAAATAACGTAAATGTTAGGGTATTGATGGCAACATGAAAGTTTTGATTTAAACCTGCATTTTTTTATTTTTAAAAATGCAAACATGTATTGCAATAGTATCATTGGTCTCCTGGTAGAAAGGGGTATCTGATGTGTAAGGGCACTGTTCACTATTCTGTGGGACCTCACAGTATCTTGAAAATGCCCTACCTTGGAGGTCAGTTACTGTGTGTTTGGGGAAACCAAGAGCCTCACAGGGTCTTTGTTACCTCTGATAGCTGGTGAAATAATATTTATCAATGCGATACAACAGGTTTAATTATACTATTATCCTATATTATACCACAACAGAGCAACAAAAGCTCACATTGCAAATAATCCACCTACAGTTTCAAAGAATCACCCATTTTATCATTTCAATTTACGTTGAGTCTAAATTGAATTAGCAATTTTAGATTTAGTTTCTGTTCGTTCGTTTGTGAATCCCAGCCAACGACCAGATGGATAAATGACAGCGCTTGTTCAGCTTAGCAGCAGGTAGCCAATCAACCAATTAGATCAGCAATTGACAGGCCAATCAACACCATAGCAATGGTGTGAGAAATACTGCATACTATTCCACTCAAGCTTTAGAGAGCATTGACCACTGTGTGATGCTATTAACAGCCCGATCCATCTTGTTTTCTCACTATACTGCATCCTGCACACCATTATGTTTACTGGTGTTTTCTAAATGACCTTCACAAAATAGAGTCAGCCATGGTCAGGCTCAAATAAAAACTCAATAACAAGCTGACCGAGGACCAGCGAGCAATGGAATAACCTTCACCAAGGGACAGGGACGCAGTGCATGACCTAGCCTTCAAGGACGCCAATACATGTATTGACTTTCCCCAATTCCACACGGCAAAGTCTTATCACAGCAGGGTAACTGTGTATGCAGCCTGGTAGGCGATCATATTCAAGGGTCAGGGAAAAGGCCTACAATCTTCACATTACGTTTCAGCAATAAAAACATAATCCACGGTATTATTCGATCAGATTTTAAGGAAATGACAAGCCTAGATGGGCCGAACTGCCTATTCTTGTCATTATGTATACTTATATTATAATAACATATCAACTCTTGCGACACAGAAAACAAAATGATTAGGCCTGGATCCCATCAACAGTTGTCCCTAAACTTTGGCTCACAATTAAAAGCAAGTGTTTTTATCTTTTTCTAAAAAACATAATGAATGAAAAAGTAACACCTGAATTTATAGTTAACAAATTGATTGATTGAATCCAGGCCCTTTCAAAGCAGCAGCAGCAGCAGCTGTCATCACATCCCCCCCTCTCCACTGATGAAAACCAAATTATAATAACCTATAACCTGTTCAGTGGACATGCACCAATGACGACATCTTCTATAGCTCTAGGCACAACAACATTTAATATTCCAATCGACACATACGTATGTTCATCACCTCTCCAGAAAATGGTTTTTACTGCTTTTGACTTACTAAACAGAACTAGGTTGCTTTATAATTTAAACCATTCACCCAGAACACCGCAGAGCCAGGAGGACCTGGAGGCCGGTGGAGACGAGACTCCGTATTGAGTGAGCGCCGATGGATATCGGAGATCGCGGCACGGTCACGTGGCACCACGAGGGGCTTGAGCGATTTCGCCGCCTTGCTCTTTCACATTCTGAGCCTCCGGCGAGCCAGACAGCCGATCCGTCGTGGTTTTCAGAGGATCGGTGGGGAAGCACGGGCAAATCGGTATTCCAAACGGCGCCTGCCACTGCTCTCCTGATACGGCGACAAGCCTCACTCTCAGGCCCTTCTCAAGTCGAGCTTCCTGTTCTCAAACTGAGTGCTGCTGCTACAGTCCCAGAGGGAGAAAGCGCATTTGGCAGAAACATTACTGAACACTGGAGCTTTAGGAGTGCCTCAAACCTGCTTCAGCTGAGATTAATTTCTAGTTGAAGATCATCACACCTCTCCATATGGCCCTCCTCTCCGCTTTCACAACAGTAATGATATTCAGGATTTTTATATACCATTTAGCAGACGCTTTTATCCAAAGCGATTTACAGTAATGAAAGCATACATTTTTGGCATATGTGGTCCCAATGGGAATCGAACCTACAACCTCAGCGTTGTCAACACCATACTCTACCTACTGAGACATAATGCTTTCTTCCACTGCTCAGAAGTCCAGGTTTTGTGCTCATTAAACCAGGTTATGTGCTGTTGCACATTGGGCTTGGTCACAAGCAGTTTCTGAATGGCAGCTCTACTATAAATATCAGCTTTGTGAAGCTCATAATGTTCTCGTTGTGGTATTTAGCGACTGTCCTTTTAAATGTCCATCTATCCCTGTTGGGGAGCTTTAACTCACGACCACTGTTCCTCTTTCCTGATGCAGTTTTCCTTGTTTGGCGTATGCCGTCATTATTTTCAAAACTGTTCCCCTTGACACATTAAATAATGTTGTGCCTGACGCACCTGCAATTCAGGCACCAACAATTTTACCTCTTTCACAATCTGTTAGATCTCTCATGTTGCTTTAGAAACTCACACATGCTATTAACATGCTGGTTTTAAAATATATTTTATAGCAGAAATATATTGCTAATTAGTATTTACATCAATATGAAACACATGTGTAGGCTCCTTTTTAACTGTGATTTAGTTCACAAAATATGAGTATTTTTTCATGTGGTATTTCCATTATTTTGTCTACCCCCACTATGTGTTCAGTTACAACTGTACAATAAACCACCAATAATTTCAACAAGATTAAAACTCATTAGATTTATTGCCCTTTAATATTATTTGCCAGCTGCTCAGCCATCTGTTCTGTCATGGACATGGGCCTGAAGGGCATGGGTTCAAATCCCAAATTGGAATACACTTCTTTTATCCTTGAGCAAGGTCATTTATCTTGGCTTCTCTAGTGAGAATCTCTGAGATTACTTTGGCGTTCTGGTTTGCTGTCAGATGTATTGTTACCACAGAAACAGCAGTACGTGAGAGGTGTTCACACAGAAAACCACCTGCGTAACGGGAAGCCATAAGCGGCAGCCAACCGAGCAGAACCACTGCCAGTAACACAGCAACTAACGCAAAGCTGAAAGCGTTATTTTGGGTCAGGTTCAGACCTACACTACAGGGGCGTGTTTAGGGGGTGGCCTAGGGTGGCACGTGGCACGTGGCACGCTGCCACCCCTGGAATCTGATTGGCCACCCCAGGTGCCACCCCAGATGCTGCGGGCGCACCGGGCACCCCCCCCCCCGGTCCGCAAAATAAATGAACGCGTCTCAGCTTTTTTTCGCGTACACCCCCGGTCAGTGCCCCACTTGGGCCACCCCAGTCAAAACAGTCTGGACACGCCACTGCTACACTACAGGTCGCCACTCCACATCACCCTCTACAGTAAAGAAAACAAATGACTGTTGCTCACTGCGGATGAAAACACTTAAAACAACAGCCTACTTTCTGTACGTGCCCCGTATGTGCAATTTAGCGAGTCATAATTCCTAACATTGGGGAAGAATGTTACAAGCTGCAGTAATAGAGAGAATTCGTGTAAAAGAGGCTTTAAAATGCGTCCGTATATAAACTGCACCAGCCCCAGTGATTTATAAGGGAGGGATGGACTGGACGTGTGCCAGGCATGGAGCGCTGGACAGCGATGATTAAACAGGAAGTCCCACAGCGTGGCTCCGAGGCTCTGGGGGCACGGCCCGCGTCTGCTCATCCCCGCGCCCGCTCCCTCCTGCCCCGTCGCTATTAATTAACACCCTCTCGCTTGTCTTCGGCGCCAAAACTTCCAGATTAATCCATCACGCCGCGGCAAAGAGGAAGAGAAAAAAACTGACAAACGCACACATGCAAAACTTGGCACCTTCTGTTTTTTCATTTAAAAAATAAGTCATTCTTACGTTAAATGGAATTGCCTGGTTTGTGAAAAGAGACGCTATGATCATATCGAATGGTTGTTATTGATCACATCTACATACTGCCTGCGCCCGTCCGTAATCATATCTCTGCTCCTGGAAACACGCAGCGACTATTGCGCCATAAAAGAGAGGATTAAATTTGACATTTTTAGTCCAACGACATAAAACATGTCTTTTTCATCCCTCCGGCCAGAGAAGGGGATGCAATATGTCACAAGAACATATGAAACGTCTACCGCAGTCTTTATCTTCACCATAAACTGAAACCATTTTAATAAACTTGCTTTCCTCTCAACAATGAAATTCCTCATTTGGCAGGGAAATTATTCATATACTTAAACATGTATCAAGTGACCCCTCGCTGCAAGTAATGCAGTTTGAAATTCCAATGAATCCCTTTTATGGTCTCTTTTGATGAAAATAATACAATAAAACATCCATCCGGCCTCTGATCTGGTTTATCTGGGGTAACGTTGTAGGATCCGGCGGACGTGAATCAGTGTGAGATGGGATCAGAGAGACAGCGACGGTGAACTAAGGTGGCCCTGGGCGTGGACCGTGACGGTGGCTTCAGCCAGAGCGGGCGATAATTGATTGCCTCTGCTTCAATTCGGCAGCGCATCTGCTTGGTTTGCCGCTGAAGGCGTTTAGCGTACTTCAGAGGAGGCTCCGGAAACCTGGGACCGGCGGAGAGACGGTCCCGCTGCATGCTGGGAGTGCCCCATTTCACGCTGCGCCGCCGTGTTCGACATGACATTGGCACTGCGAGTGTGGTTCGGGGGAGCAGCTTTGTGGGCCTGTGCAGGCATGATGAAAGTGTTTGCCTTGTTCCAAATCACACCTTTAATCAATTGATTTAATCAAATTAATCAAGAAACACTTTGAGCCATGGGGTTACAGATGGAGAGAGAGAGAGAGCTGGCTCTTGATATACAAGACATATCACTAATAACCTTGTTTACTTTTTTAAAACAAGGTTACTGAACACACTTAGTTTGCACAAATTTGATGCTGTTGTAAAACACACCTTTCAGAGTATGATAGGAATGACTGGAATCATTAAAACACTTTGATCTTGAGCTCTGGGGGGAATATGTTAGATGATTATGATACAGCTAATGCCCTTGAGAAACATAATAAGAAGGTAAATATCATAAAAATAGCTCAACAGAGATCAGGTTTGGAATTTTAAGGTGAACAGAAATCTGTCCTATTCAGAAGAGTGAAATTGAATTAGTCTTCCTCTCAATATGAGCATATTCAGCCCACTGAGCAAAGGGAAAGCATTACTCCATTACTTTACTTTACTTTACACAACATTACTTACTTAGCTACTTTTTCTGAAATCTCCCATTCCCTGAAATCTTCCGTGAAAGGTTTTCTACTAATGCAGGCTCCTCCTGTCTGAAACATGCAGAGAAGCTGGCTCAGTTCCTTTCTTATCACAATAAGGACCTGCCACCACATACCAATTCCGTATCCGGATCTTTCTGAGCCAGCATTGAACTGAAACACTTGAGCAGTACACAATTTCCACATGCCTACAGGCCGACGAAGATGGGACCAGGACAACCTTTACAAAACAAATTCTAAAGTAATCGCTCATGTGCAGCGCCTTTGTTTGCTTGAGTTTGAAGTATGCAGAGGCATGTAGCATGTAACAGCAGTGTTCTTTGTTATACACTGAGTGGCAAACCCAGAGAAGTGCAGAGGAAAGCAAAACAGAACAAAGGGGGAAGTGGAAAAACGTAGGCATCAGCAAAGAAATTATAAGAACCTTGGGAGTTTCCAGAAGGAACACAGGAACAAGGTTGTATCAAGGCTGCAGTATGAATGCCTCACAAGCTGCTGAAACATAGAAACAAAAACAATATACACCTGTAATTTGAAAAGTAAAGTATCCCTTCATTCTTCTGGCAGGCCCAGTTGCCTATTATTTTGGCTACCATGGCTGATAGAAGGGATCTCAGTGACTGTTGGGGCATGTTTAGCAGGAGCTTCAGTGACCAAGACTCCTCAACCTGCTGAGGTTTGCTGATGAGGAACAGTGACTAAGGTGATGTTGGCATGGAAGTCGGAGGGAAATACATCATCAACTAGGGGCAACTGTGGTCGAAAGCGCATACTCTTGAACCATGATGTTCGTGCATTGGTTCAAGGTACAACGCAAGACAGACGAGCAACTCTGAATCAGTTGACAGCAAATATCAATCTAGGGCACGATCAGGCAATTTCAGCAGTTTCATCAGGAACAGCCGGCCGAGAACTGCACATACATACTATATATCACAGGTAACTGCCAAAATAAAGGAAACACTTGGGTAAATGAGGGACATTGGCAGCTCAGTGTGGGGTGCATTTTCCTGGCATAATTTAGGTCCACTCAACCCCTTAATGGGAGAAGTAAATGCCCATAAAATAAATCAGATATACAGGTAAGTGCAGCTCTGTTATGGTGTGGGATGCATTTTCTTGCCATAATTTGGGTCCACTCATCCCTAGAGGGCCAGCTAAATGCCAATAAATACAAAGCCATTTTGAGTGATCACCTTCATCCAATGGTGAAGCATTTCTATCCTGATAGGAGTGGTCTCTTCCAGGATGATAATGCCTCATCTACAGGGCATGAGCGGTAACTGAATTTGATGAGCATGAAAATGATGTAAACCATATGGCATCTCAGTCACCAGAACTCAACCCAATTCTGGGAGAGCGGCGCCTGAGAAAGCGTTTTCCACCACCATCAACAAAAAACCCAAATGATGGAATTTCTCGTGGAAGAATGGTGTTGCATCCGTCCAATAGATTTGCATCCGTTTGCATCCGTCCAATAGATTTGTAGACACATTTAGAATCTATCCCAAGGCACAGTGAAGCTGTTATGGCAACTTATAGTAGGCCAACACCCTATTAAGTCACTTTATGTTGGTGTTTCCATTATTCTGGCAGTAAATTATGAAAGTATGGACACTTTTGCTAACAGTTTTTACTTTTGCATTAACAACTTTCTTTGCTTTTCAACCAATACTTTTGTAACCAATATGATCCCATACCCCTTCCCTTTCAATACAAGTCCTGAATGTCACATGACCTGCTTTGCTCAGCTCATATCAGGTTCTGTTGGGGCTCTAGGTTTCTCTTTTTATAAAGTAAAATACATGTAAAAAATCATCAAATGTTAAACAATGTTTTCAGCAGTGAGAACAAACCAAGGGAACAGTGAAGACAGATTGTAAGCCCAGGCACTGACTCTGGATCTGCTGCAGCAGTTTTCCCATAACGTTTGGGATTGAGGTAAGGGGAATAGGAATGGGTTATGCAGATCCCACATCAGTAGTGAGTCAAGGTCAGAAGGCACACTTGTGTGTACAGTACGTACAGCAGTAATGTTTCCCAAATATCCCCTAAATCCCTCTCACTGCCGCCTCCCTTGTGCACAGGCTGCAAGATCAGTCAGCAGGTGATGACAATGCACTGCAACTGGGAGTACAGGCAGGCCATAACAACATAACACTCTGCTGGTGTAAATTAGCTTCTTCTAGCACTGCATCATATGGCAGTAATTATATGGTGAAAAGAAGGGGAAATTTTGTTTTAAATTAACAGTGGTCACAAATATTCAATCAATGTATCAATCAAATTGTATTTATAGAGGATATTTCATACAGGGAAGCAACTCAATGTGATTTACACATAGAATATGCAAGACGCAAAAGATTTGAAGGTGTACAAACATACATACAAATAGATCAGCAAACATATAAAGTGCATAGCTGTAATTGTAGATATTAGGGAAAAATACACTATTCATATGCAGCACAGAATAGGTATGTTTTTTGTTTTTTCTTAAAGCCATTCAATGTTTCTGTATTTTTTAGATCAAGTTTGTACCATGATAAATGTTAAGAATTCTGTGATCACCCTCTTTATTTGTAATTCATTTGATCAGATTATCTGTGGGAGTTACAGACCATTGGGAGACACACTCTCAGGATACAAATAGCAAATAAGCGAGTGCAAGTACATCCAATACCACGCCGCATGACGACAAGAGAAGACCTACTCTAGATAACAGAACGGAAAATAAAAGTTTGAATACAAATTGCCAAAGGGCATAGAATTTCTTTGATCTTAATCACTGTCACATGCCCACTGAAATGCATCTAGACACCTAAATCAACAGCTGTATTTTACACCAAGCAGCTACAGAATGAACTGATTCTTTGAGGAGCAAAGCACAGCATCAAATTCCCTTTGCTTTAAATATTCAAAACATACATTCACAAACAGTGCACAATCTTTCTACCAGTGCCTGGCTCTCCTGAATGTAGTGGCCTTGAGGGCCAAAGAATGCTTTTCACCTTCACAGCTCTATTTAGGCACTGGATAAAAATAAACACATTCAGAGGCACGAAAGGAGATACAGACAGCCTAAAAAAAGCAAACCAAGGACACAGCCAGAGAAAACAGACATTTTATCACTTTATACTTCAATTGCCGGTCATGTAAGTTCATTCCTTAATTAGAACTACAATGAGTTGCTGATAATAATCTGGATTCAAAGCAAAGCTCTTTGTCTACCAGTCCGAAGATCAATACCGGCCACAGAGCAAGTGCCTTTACTACTAACTGTTCAGTACTATGTCAAAAAGAAACACCACAGCACAGTTGTCTTACATATGAGATTAGTTTTCATTCACGTTTGAGAGCAATATGAATGGCACAGTTAAGCAAGCAGAATAAATAAAATATTACATTTGAGATTTGTTTTAATGGCACGCAAATTAGCCTACATTCAATGCAATAGGAATGTGATCATTTGAAATTCATGATTAGTTTTACATAAAAGAATAACTAATAGCTTGTAGACATGTCTGGCACTTTGCATGTCTGTTGAGGTGTTGTACAGAAACTAATCTGAGGTGAGTTTCACAAGTGAGCAGGTGAGTAAAAGGCCTAGACCTTGTATTCATCGTTTATACAAATATATCCAGAGATTTCTCACTTTTCCACAATCAGCCTATAATTAACTACTGTAACCAATCCCTTGTAATGAACAAAAGATTAATACATACAGTCAGGTTTGAAATTATTGGCACTCTTAATGAAAATGAGCAAAAAAGACTGTATAAAACAAATAATACCATGATTGAAATGTATTGTAATTTTCCGATGTGGAAAATATTTGCCTTTATAATATAATGACTCAATTGAATAGGCCAAAATAACAAATTTTTCAAATTATACATTTCTTTCCAAAAAAATAATAATTGGTGCACCTCTTTAAAAAACAAACTTGGTGCAGCCTGTCCTGGTAAGGATAACGACAGATGAACGGATAAGAAGCCTATTTCTATCATGTCTAATAAAGTCTAAGAACATCAAGACTTGGACTTTCAAGATCCTCGAAGATCCTTTCAACATCCGATAGGGTCTAAGTTCAGAGACTGAGATGGCCATTACAAAATATTGATTTTGTTTTCATGGAAACATTTCTGTGTTCATTTTTGGTCATTGTCCCGTTGGAAGGTCCATCTATGGCCAAGTCTCAGCTTCCCGGCAGAGGCTACCAGGTTTTTGGCTAAGATGTCCTGGTACTTGTCATTGATCTTAACAAGAGCCCCTGGACCGCTGGCAGCAAAACACCTGCAAAGCATCAATAATCCACCACCATATTTGATGGTAGGTATGAGATGCTTTTCTTTATATGCATCCCTCTTTTGACACCAAATATGCCTATGGCATACATGGCCAAAAATGTACATTTCGGTCTCAGGTGATTATAGCACCCGGTTCCATAGTTGTCATACTTCCAATGATACTTGAATTTGTTTGAACTTGGGCTTTCTTCTTTTAAAGAGCATGCTGATATGGTGGCAACTTATGGTTGATTTTCAGACTTTGTGACATTGTGACAGAAAAAGTAGTATTACTCAATAAAAATGTAAAGAAAAAAATTGAATAATTTTATTAAATAAAAGTATATAGTTTTCCCATATGTTTGTGCATAGAATTCACAGCTCATTATCTGACGTTTATTCTATATAGCCCTTTTTGATTATTTTCATCAAGGGTGCTAATAATTCTGGATTATGGCAGATTTTCAGCAATTTAGCAATATTTCATTTTTATTATTTAATTATTATTAATACAAATGATTGTATTTTATTCCTGGTTTTTTTAAGCAGTGGCGAATAAAGATAGTAAAAAAAAATGAAACAAACAAGACCACCCATTATGAAATTGAAATTGAAATTATTGTGAAATTATTTTGAATAACACCATAGACATCTAGGTTAAACAAAATAGGTATCATTTGTAACTTTTATAAATGCATAATTATAATGAATAAAAAAATTCCTTAATCAGTGCAACATACCTTTCCTTGCATTCCACACACGGGATGTGGCCCACTCAATAATTAACAGGGCCAATAAGATACGATTCTTTGCTGATGCATCAGTCTCTAAAAATAACATGCCTGCATGTTTTTCTACTCCTGCAGTTCATTAGGAGTGTGCACTGTTCCCTCTTCGCTGAGACAGTTTGCGCTGTACAAATTACAGATTCATACGGTAATTCATACTGGCACACTCTCTTTATGAGAGAAGAGAGGCGTTTTACATGCAGAAGATGGGAATTATCCTAATTGAATCTTATGCCATAAGGCTTTGCTCTCATTCGTCTTCCTTAGGGTTCTCTGCTATTTCTCTTTCGGAGCTGACTCCACAGATAATGTCAACAAGAGCGTACAATTCTTTCAATGGATGCCTCACATTGTGCTTATCGTTTTATAGTCCTATGATGGGTCATATTAGGGGTGGCATGGATGAATATATAATTTTTTTCCTCATATTTTCCATCCTCTTCCACAGAAAGTTTAGATACTCAGAAGTGGTCACAAATGTTACAGGCAGAAGTTGCACAACCCCTTGCTATTCTTTTATCGTTATTTCTGCGGTATGTGTGTGGGGTAACTGTTTCAATAAAGTTTTACTCTGTTCTACGGAAGCAGTGTTTAAAAAGTACTGTAGATGCAAGTGATAATAATGTGAAATAAACCAAACACCACAAGGTGGTAACACCAGCGGAACTCAGTGTGCACAGCCCAAGGGCACCTCAGAATTCATACCTCAAAACAAAATGAGAACAGGCAGCAGTCTAGAACTCAGGTTGGCGAGGTGTCAATAGAGACTAGGTTGTTGACAAGTTGTTAATTACATGGTTGAACCAAGTTCTCTCGGTTTGTGAGGGCAGAACTTTCCATGTCTCTGGGTTACTACTGATACAGTGTCTGTGCACAAGCATTTGTGTTTGTGCCAAAAAATGCTCGGGTCTGGAACCTTGAAAGGGTAGTTTACAGACAGTATTTGCAGTGACATAATCTGCACATTAAATTAAAATGAGGGTCCTAACATGGCCGTGTGTTCTGCAACACGTCACGTCGATATGGTTACCACAAATTGTTATTTGGGCTGGAAACACTACGTGCCTATACATTCAGGGTGCAAGCTTGGGTTTTAATGATGAGTAAGTAATGAACCTAGCGAGCTGCTGAAATAGCAGTTATTCCACCAGTGAAACCTGTCATGTGTCCTTTAAAGTTCAATGCCCTGGACTCAGGATCAGAGGAGATCTCATCGCAGGCGGAGGCCCATCGGTGGAGCTGTCAGCATTGATATATCAGTTATCCGATGGAGAACGCAGTCCATTCTGAGTGGGACGTGACTAGGGGCCAATCAGTCACACTGGGAGAATGCTACAGCAGTACACGCTGTCACCTTCTTATTCGTGACAGAAGAGGGCTGTGAGGACGAGCAGGTGAAGTGATTGTGATCCCAGCGGTTGATTATCTCTAACCTTTGCCAGGCGAGTTAAGAGGGGTCTCTGCCGTGTAGAAATCCAATGGGGTGCACATAAATACCTAGTGACAGAAAAGCATGGCCATGCAATTTATCTCCTTTCAGCCTCCCTAATAACTGATCTTAATCTACTAATATAGCCAATAAAGGGCCTCTGGCCACATTGATCCATTTGGAGAGGGTAATATACAGCACCACTAGGACCATTGAGAGCACGCGCAAGTGGTGGACTAGCCACCATGAATTCCGATTGAGCATTCCAGGAAATATCTTTTGAGTTTTTTGAGTCGGATGTTTTTTGGACTGAATTTTATTTGTGTTTTGTCCTTACATTTTAGATGACTTGTAAGTGAATAGGGTCCACCTATGGTATTGAAATGTACATATATAATTAAGCCATGACAAGCTGTGTGTTCTCAGGATATATACACACCCCCCAGGTGTGTATATATCCTATATGTCATGCTTAATTATATATGTACACACCAGGTGGACCCTATTCACATACAAGTCATCTAAAATGTAAGGACAAAACACAAATAAAATTCATGGTCCTATGGAAGCCACAATTATATACGCCGGGTACGCCTAACCAAACACTTTCTCAGGTTCTTATTTTCTCAAAGAATAACAATGGCTGTCTTTTACATTGACTCTTTTTCACAGCATTCAATTTCCACCTTGAATTACAAACTGTAATTCCCTTTCCTTGGCCTGACCGTTAAAATTCTATTTGGTATAAATGACTTGTACCCTCCTGACCCCCCACCATTCTTGTTCTCTTCTCTGTATCAGCTTCCCTTAGTGAGGTTCAGTTCTCCCTGGCATCTGACCTGTTGAGGCTTCACTCCTCTCATCACCCCCCCCCCGACTCCTCCCTCTACTGATGCCAATGTTTTCAAATGTTAAGAAACCCATCTCTCAACTTTATTGAGTTCTGGCTGGCTGGCCATCGATGTGATGTGTTTTTTTTCTTGCTGCGTTTCACCGAGGAGAGAGCTTTGAAAACAAAAGATAAAATAGAAAAGAATTGTCTGTTTTCAGAGAACACTGGGGAGGTTAAAACTAAAAGAAGGGTGGCAGTGTAGTATAATGGTTAGGGAACTGGGCTTGTAGCTCAGGTTCAATTCCCAGGTGGGGCTCGGCTGTTGAGCAAGGTACCCTTGAGCAAGGTACATAACCTGAATTGCTTCAGTAAAATATGCAGCTGGGTATTTGGATTGCATGTAAAGAAATGGAAACTATGTTCGTCGCTCTGGATAAGAGCATCTGCTTAATGCCTGTACATTTTTTAAACAAAAATTTAATGAATGATCATACCTTAGCCAAAACCTGAATTGCCTTTTTACAGCGAGAGGTCTATAAATGCAGAGGTGGCTTTGAGTCAGTTGCACTACCTGGAATCATGACCGGTCACAAGAAGTACTTGAATGAATAATGCCATTGCCATTTCATATCATTATTCTCCCAGCATTTGAAAGAAGCACAGCTTTATAAAGTTAAGGGGAATTTCAGATAAAAACATGTTTTAACGCTCTGTTTATTCTGTTATAAACTATGTAATACATGTATTACTACACATGAACTAAATATGACTACTGTCAATGAAACAAACATAGTAAGTATCAATTAAACAGGTAACAAGATTCGAATTTTGACTATTGGTATACCACTATAGTCAAAGAATTAACATACACATAGGCTATTTTACTTGATTTAATTATGAATGTCAAAGCCTAAAATGAATCCAATACAACAACTCTGAACATACTAGAAATACACTTAAATAAAATAATAATAAATATATAACCTAAATTATATTACACTCTTAACTGCCTGACTAATTCACAAAATTAGTCATACTTAACTACTGTGTAGCAATGCATTTATCAACGAGTTTAAACAGGCCCTTAAAATAAAGTGTGACGAAATGTCTCATATTCTATTACATTTCACGTTAAATTTAGACTGTGGTTTATTATCGGGCTTTTCCTGAGAGACTAAAAGTTGCAGTTTATAGACTTGTTCCTAAAAGCTGTTCACTGCAGGTATTTCTGTTGTCGCCTACTTATCACGTCTTCAGCTGTGTGGGGGTAGATAGACAATAATGCATTCAAGCAAGAACAGCTAATGCTGCTTTTGGAAGGACATGAGTTCGTTTACAAGACACCACTTACCCATGTTGTGCATGAGTACTCCACATTAACAGATCCATTTTTGTTTTACTAGAAAAGGCTTTGTCACAGTAGGCTATTTGGGTTATTTTGTGCAAAGCACTTAGAATGAATGAATGAACTACAATGGCAGTCCTTTTCATCTCTTTCAAGGACTTCAAGAGTAGATTACAGGAAGTGGATTAAAATGCCAGCAACATGTTGAACCACCTGGCTAATGCATGAGAGCCATTTTGTGCCGGAACACTTACCACACACTATTTGGGGTGGAGAGGTAGGGACTTAATTAGCCAATTAAAATGAATGTGGCAGGACCCCCACATTTTGCAGGAACATGCCTTGAGATGGTCAATCATCGTTGTCAGGAGGACCTCTGTTTATGTTCTCATCTCAATGACAGAGACCTTGGAGCTCCCACGTGAAAAATACTACTCCAATTGTTTGGATGGTGAAAATTGAAAGATGGACATTTTGTGGGAGTGAGCTATCTCAATTAAACCTAAAGAAGTGTGGGTTTGACAGCTGAGGACTTTAGCTTTAGTCACAATGGGGAAGCAGCTCATTTCATATACAGCTCCAACTGTTGGATGCGGTTTATGTCACACTGATTTTGGTTCATGTGACTTGATCACGTAATTAGCATGTTTTTCGATTCTGTATGCTCCTTAAAGGAGGTTATAGCTTTTGCTGGTTATGGTAATCAGTGGTAATAATGTCTATGCCTCACCACAACAGCTCATGCAGCTTAAACATTAATTGGGGAAGTCACAGACCCCTTAAGCTAATGTTATGGAAATGCATGCAGACAGGCCATTATGCCAGAATGTAGCCTTGACTGTTAAGATGCTATTAACCTAAGGGAGAATATTCTGTCATCAGTGCCAGATATAAAATTATAACGACCAAGGTTTATTTCCTTTCCCCTGTTGGTTATATTAAGCCCCCAAACACATGCACACACACACACACACACACACTCAAAGATCTTGAAGCTAATAACAATTTCAGAATGAAGGCTTATGACATACAAGTAACTGCCAAAATAAAGGAAATACCAACATAAAGTGTCTTAATAGGGCGTTAAGCCACCACGAGCTGCTAGTTTCAATGCGCCTTGGCCTAGATTTAGCAAGTGTCTGGATCTCTATTGGAGGGATACAACACCATTCTTCCACAAGAAACTCCATAATTTGATGTCTTGGTGATGGTGGTGGAAAACGCTGTCTCAGGCACTGCTCCAGAACCTCCCATAAGTGTTCAATTGGGTTGAGATCTGGCTATATGGCTTACATCGTTTGCATGTTCATCACACCATTCAGTGGCCACTCGTGACCTGTGGATGGGGCATTGTCATCCTAAAAGAGACCACTCCCATCAGGATGGAAGTGCTTCACCATTGGATGAAGGTGATCACTCAGAATGGCTTTGTATTTATTGCCGTTTACCTGGCTCTCTAATGGGTTGAGTGGACCCAAACCATGGCAGGAAAATGCATCCCATACCATAGCAGAGCTGCAGTTACCTGTATATCTGATTTATTTTATTTAACACATATGGACACACAACTATTAAAAGGAGAGTCATGATCAGAAAACATCAGAAATTTCCATTCCAAGTTTTTTCTTGGAAAACGTGTCGTTAGAGAGGCTGCCACACAGTTCGATTGACAAATTTGTAATTACTTAGATTCAAACAATAGGGGAATTCTACTAAATGCACAGACTTTGAGCTGACAATGGTATAATTGAATTCATAGCTATGGCTTAATGATATGGCCCTCCTAGATAAAATTAATAGTTTGAAGGCCAGAAACAGGGTTTGTAAAGACAGATTTTAGGCAATGTGTGGCTAACTGCCATCAACGCTTCGTTTCAGCATTGCACTAAAGCTCTCTTTGTGCGCTTAGCTTATCTGTATTTACCAGCTTGCTCTCTTGTAGAATTTAGAGGGCATTTAGCATGCCAAGAGTAAAAGGGTTCTTATATGAATTATATGCGCTCAAATTAAATAAACCAAAGCCTTTGTTGCATGTTAAATTGTTTGTGACTAACACCTCAGATTTTAGGTGAGATGTCTCGCTAGGATGGTCAGAAAGTAGGCTGCAAATAAAATCCCTACAATTTCATCCAACCTGCTTGACTGGACAATAAAATGTATCTCACACCAAAAGGTTAAAGTGGAGTCTCCACAGGTATGGCTAAGTTTATCAAAACTGAAGAGGGAACCAACATGGGGCAGCTCTTTGCTTGTGGTGGTGGCCAACGGCCCTGGGCATACATCTCACCTCTCCCCATCTCACAGGCCATCCACACCACTGGCCAAAACTCGGTGGCCAGCCAGTGTTCAAAACATGAACAAAACTGTTCTGGCATGGCTGCAGAATTCACACAATCACAGACAGTAAACTAATTGCTGCAGGTGAAGGTTGGTTTGAGAGACAGGGGCTACCCTGCATACAGGTCCCAGTTAAACACCTAAACATGTCAATTATAGAACTTGTGGTCACAAGCTAGCTATTGTGCATGTGTGTGGAATTCTCAGATGCAATTAAATCCAACGTAACAGGGATATCACACAGTGGAGCAGAAATCAACAGACAGAAATGCTGGCGCTAACATCACTGGAGCTGGAGCAGAATAATTTGTTCTTAATTGTCATACAGAACACCATAATTGGGCTCTGTGTAAAAAAAAAAAATAAAAAAAGTGCTGAGGTTTGGGATTCAAAGGGAAACCACACAAACGGAAAAGACACACAAACAGAAAACAGACCTCGGTTTCTACTTTGCATTGACTCCCTCAAATTTGCAAGGAGACTGAACGACCTCAGTCAGAGGAACAGCGTTCGTTTAGTCAACTCCACAAGGAGCAACCCTGTCAGAGGACTCTGTCGAGGGCCATGTTTTCAGAACCCTGGGTTGAGAGGAGGTCCCTGGAGGGTGACTACCAACGCACTTCAGTGGTGCTTTGAATGAAAGATCTAAGGGCTGAGGGAACGAGCTAATGAAACCCTCAGCTCTCCCTCTCCCTCTCTCCTTCCCCCCTCTCCTCTCTTCCCCACTTTCTTCTCTCACCTCCCTCCCTTACTGCTATCTGTTATCTATCTCTCCATTTTATCTCTCCTTGCCCCCCTGTCCCCATTCTCTCCAACCTATTTCTCTCCTTCCCTTCTATCACTGTTTTTTTCCTCTCTCTCTCTCTCTCCTATCTCTCTCTGTCACCGAGCAGCTGTCGGCAGGTGATTGGCAGTACGAGGGGAGGCCCAGTCGGCACTCCTCTCACGCTCCCGTGTTCCACCGGGGCTCGGCGCGCCAGATGTGCCCTCCGCTCGCTGACTGCAATTTGCCGCCGAGGGGAACATCCATCACGCGGTAACAGCACAGCGGCTGTTCCCCCTGCAAGACACGACAGCAACCCACCTTGTAAACGACGCTGCGGCTCGCTGGCCTCTGCCCGCCAGTCTTTTGTCTTCATAATCAATCCCTCAAACCTGCCCCTGCCTTTCTGAACCTTGGTCCTAGCCAACGGGGAGCTGTCCAAACCAATAGCAAGGTGCGAGATGTGTGAAATGTTTGAGGGGGTGCCCACCACAATGTGGGGGAATCGATTAATACTGCAAGTCTGAGTGGATTGATACTAGTGAAGCTGGAGTGAGGTTTCACAAACCCCAAAATGGGTGCAGCTGTGATGTGCTGTCAATCATCGATTTATTTTAACCAATCAAAAGATTGGCTGACTGATAGTGTATGTTGCTCCACCCATTTTTGGCTTCATAAAACTCCCATCACTAATTCAATCACATCACTCAATCACTAGGGACTGCAGATGTAAATGATCTGTATCGCTAACTATGGTACAGCTAAGAAGCCGTGCACTGTCCCTGTCAAATAAATAAATAAATACATAATTGAAATGTAATTTCCTGGAGTCCCGGGCTGTATGAATCTTTCTATCTCATCCCTCGATCTCTGTGTGCCGGTTGACCAGCCAGGCCACTTCGCAGGGCCGTGTACCAGGCTGGGACCGCAGACCGAGACCGATAAACCAATTTATGTGTCAGAGCACTTCAGAAATCAAGGCGCAAGCAAATATCCATTTGAATAAGGCTTTTAATATTACTGAATTCATATCCCCTTCTGATTAAATATTAAATTGATGTTTAATCAGATATATTTATATTTAATGACCATTTAAATAAAACATTATAAAGATTTTACAATGACAGAAGTAAGATTTTACCGTGACAGAAATATATTTAATAAATTGTATTCTTTTTACTCACTGAAATGCTATGCTTTCAGTGTGTGCAAACTCTCATTGGCTATTCTATTATTGCCATACAAAATGGTGCGAGGAATATCAGCCATGTGGTTTTCTCAGAGTCCTGGTAGGCAGCACTGGTTCACAGATAAATCTGTTTTCACAGGAAGTCTCATTTAAGTCTCTACAGGACAGTCAGGTTACAGACAGCCATTTGGTCTGTGCATCGCGGTAACCACTGTGCCTGTGATAGGATAGTGATTAGGTAACTGTGGGAGGGCCATAATGGATAATCCGGCAAAGTACAAGGACACATGCTTCGTAACAATTCAATCTATTTGTCTCTGCTCTGCCCAGAGCCCAGAGCACTTGTACATTGTCATCATCATTCATTCTTTTTATTAATCACAATTATGTTCTCAGAGATGTTGAGACCATTGTCACACGATGGTAACATTTACAATATGTTGAATGCTCAAAAAACGTTTCATGTGTTCCAGTGTGGGGGTGGAGTTCACAACGACGCCTACAATCAGTTCTTTCAGAAAATTATTTCCTGAACCTGCGGGACTCACAGAGTTTTGTCGTTCTGTCGTTACTGGGGGATCCACCCCAGTTTTCCCACACACAGTCCACTGTGAAGTGAACAGGTTTCCTGATTAATAGGGCTGTACTGATTTATCAATTCCATCGATGTGTCGATTTCAATTTCATGATTAAAACTACATCGATATGCAAACAGCAATTTTTCAAACTTGTCTGACTTCTATCAGTCTAAAATCTATTTACAATGCAAAGCATTGGTCATTTCGATACTAACACAATAAAATAGTGGGATAGTAAAGTCAAAACTTCCATTTGGTCCAATCTATAATTACAATCTTGTGTTTTTTGTATTAGACAAGCTGCTACTTTGTCCATATATAGTTGTATATAAATTGACAAAATGACTAATTTTCCATTAATTCATTGTGTTTACTTATGTGCATGTGCATTAAGTCCATAATTCATGTAGACCTTACAAGAAAGTTTTTGCTTGACACAGATTGCATTTTTGGCTAAATAAGTTATGTATTGATTGCAATATATTAAATCACACCATATTGTATTGCTCCAAACAAGCAAATTCAGTCCTTCTATCATATCGCCAAATGTGTATGTTGTGATACATATTGCATCACTGTTAAACCAAAGATTCACACCCCTACTGATTAAGGAACCGATGACCCCAGAGGCCCCTTTTCCTCGGGGGTCTGTGTTATCGCTAAAGGGCATGGGTTTTTCACCACCTCTGTCAGGAACATGCAGTTTCGTCCTCTAAAACCAAGTGGTCTATGGAGGACTTTCTGAAGCTACTTGTTAAGCAATCAACGCATCACAATCTCAAGTAATCATTCAATGACCATAAATTAGGTGCGTATTGCAGTGTAGTAGACTAGTCAGCAGCTGCACACACCCACACATAATCATACTGATTGATTTGTAAGTAGGCTACTGCTTTCAGTTGTGAAAATATGCCTGTTGACACTTCTGTAGGACATATCATGCCCGTCCTGGAGCAAAGAAACTGATATGTTGAAATGAGTGGGCGGATATTTTTAAACCGCACAAATTTATAAAAACAATTGAAAGCAAAAGGAAAAATATTTTTTTACAGTTTAAAGGCAAAATAAAAATATAAAGAACAAAATTGTTATTAATGGGATGCCTTGATTTTTCAAAATTCAGTTAAGGGAGCATACTATTTTAGATTTTTGTGTTGAATTTAATCATTGTCAGAGAATTTGTTGTTTCCTCTTTCACGACTTGTAGAGGTAAGACGTGTCCATAAGAGGAAACTCTCTGAAACAACGGCAATTAGCAGACAGCAACACCTTGAAGGTCAGAAAGGAATTTCCTTGCAGCCCGTCCTTCGGCAGGGGCGAACGAAGCGAAAGCACGGGGCAGGCCCTAAAGCACTTCTGGTGTCATGAGTGTCTCGTAAGAATGCCATACCTCACCCACACCGTTAGCCCGTTCCAGTGCCTCACACATTATTAAAGATTAAAGGAAGTCATCCAATGGGAATAAAAATCACTCAGAAAGACTACTAATTTCATTTTTTACCCATCTTCTTGAGGCTGGCCTTTTCAAAGTGCAGTCGATCACTACACATGCACCATGGATTGTGATACATGACAAATGTTATATGACAATACCAAGATATTCTAGCAGGGTTTATTCATTATTCTTCATTTTCTTCTGCCACTGGGGCTCTGTGACCCACCCCTTGTAATGAGCTTATCGTTACGTGCAAGTGTCAACTGAGCTGAAAATCATTTCATTTGAATTTCCCAAGTCAAGAGAGTAAGAGCACACCAGCAGCCAGGAGTTATTTTAGCATTGTTTTTTTTTGTCAATATTGAATATTATTCAATTCCAACAGTTCAGATAGGTTCCAATCAAGTGTGATTTTAAATGTTAACATTGGCACTAACTGTAACACATAATCGTAAATTAGCGCTGGTGGGAACTCTGGGAAATATGGTATTTGTCCCCTGCTGTTACAATACAAACTTTAGGGACTTGAGAATTTGACATTTGTGTTATTGCATGTTTCTTTGTTTTAAGGACAAATGCAATGAGGGGAATTCCTATGAAAGGCAAGCATGGCACATGACTGCAGATGATATGTATCTACATTTAGGCTCGATCCTATGAATATTTGAGAGGATATTTCACATGACATTCTAAAGTTATCATGTTAGTTTAGAAAAGTACACATAACATAAATTGCCAAATAGGCTACTAAAACAATTTTATGAATAAACATTTCACTGCGCTTTCTCCATGTCTTGCTCCAGGCAAAAGCTGCCCTTAACAGCAGGTTTATTGAACACCCCTGGTGTTCAATTAAAAAGGCCATCCTAAATCTATAAATAGCTACCCAACTCAAGAACCAATCTCCCGAAACAACCACTACCAAAAAGAAAAATTGCCGAGAAGAAGCAGCGGGGGGAAAATGTAGTCCAGAGGAAATAGCTATCCTACTGGAGGAGATGGAAATCAACAAAACCAGTTTATTCTCCAAAGCTGAAGGAAAAGTTCAAACAAAGAGAAAAAACAAATGTGGGAGGACACTGCAGCAAAGCGGTGTGCCTACAGTTCCATTCCAAGGCAGGGGGCTGAAGTGCGTAAGGAGTGGCAGGACATGGCTGGTCTTTCAAAGAAGAAGGCAGCAGAATTGAGGGTAAAAACTGGTGGAGGACAGTCTGCCGTATGTATCCTCAACTCAACTCAAAAGCTCATCTCCGTGTGCTTAGTTGCATGGGTGGTTTAGACACGGGGGGGGGGTGGGCGTGTGGACATTGTGATAACGGTGGCACCACCTGCCTCATTGCAAAATCCAGATTGGAACAATGGAGTTTGAGGATTTAAGCAGGGATAAGGTGATTATGGATGTGTGTTCATGTGAGTGAATTATGATGGAAAATATCATAATAATAGAAACATAACAGAAAACAAATGATCAATAAAGAAAAGGGTCATTTAATAATACCAAAACAAAAAAAAATGTTTAGAACCAAATTTATAATGCTGAATTCAAGGGAAAATGTGTTATATTACGGCAACGTTGTGCAGCGTTGCAGACACAGCCGCCAGTGCACAGCGCTTCACATGTACAAAGCACAGCCCCCAAGCAGACTTATGGATGTATCTGAAGGGCACTTTCCAGACGCTTATGGTGCGCTCCACAAGGCTGCGTGTCCGAGTGTGCGTGCTGAAAAACCGCTCTCCGGGGATGGTTTGGGGATTTGCCATGGGAGTGAGAAGATAGGGCGGAGAGGGCAACCACTGTCACCCAACAGCCATCCACCTTCAAACAGCCCATCCATGGCCATTCTGCTGACAGCACTGTAGGTGATAAGGCAAAGTTCCAGCGGGACTTCCTTGCCAAATCGCCCTCCACTAAAGCAAGCAGGTTCACGATCTCTGCCTTAGGTAGCCTGCACCTCTCGACGATGACCACATCGGCCATATGATCGAGTGCGTTTAAGCTGGCTCAGATACCTGCTTTGACAGCCACGGCCTGCCTGGCTGTGCGGCTGGCACATCTGATTTCGCTCTATAACTCAATGCCATGATTGAGATTGTCCTCTGTAGAGTTGATTCAGGTTAGCTATCTATGTGTACAGGTGTCTACGGCATAAATTGATTCCAATTCATGTTTATTTTCTTATTTAGGCTAAATTAGTGCCATGTTGGCATAGTTGAAGGGATATCCATATTTACTGCACTCAATAAAGAAATAATAAATAATAATAATATATTCGCCATTTAGCAGACGCTTTTATCCAAAGCGACTTACAGTAGTGAATGCATACATTTTCAGTATATGTGGCCCCAGTGGGGATTGAACCCACAAGCTAAGCGTTGCCAACGCTGTGCTCTACCAACTGACCCACACAGAACCCAAATGCAAACTCCTTCATTTAAAATGTGTTTGCTTTGGGATATATTGTACATGGTGGGTATTATATTTTGTCTCTGTAACCCCCTTTCTTTCATTTGGACCAGCATGACTATGTTGCTGCTTTGTGTTCTCCTAACAAACAATAAAAAGATGTTGGGGAAAGGAAATGACTCAAGAAATAACCTCTTTGTAATATGATTATTATGTTATTAAATGACTTAATTATATTATTATATTAATGCATTATTTTATGAATGTCTTACTACTCACGAAAAATAATAAACATGTCTATGTTCAAATGCACAAGTGCACGGGGCGGGACAGCAAGGTTAAATAAACTCATTTGGTATGGTTAGCGGTCACTGTCTGCAGTGTCAGGTAATGGCACACATTCACCTACGATGCACTTTAGTGATCTGCAAGCGGCCTGTCTGACTCATTAATTAACGACCAAAATAAAGAGCCACGTTAGCTGCAAAGGTTTCAGCGGACACATGGAAAATGGTGACGTATTGCACGATGGCGTTTAAGAGCCACTTAGGGCTAAGATGCAGAAGAGATGTAAGAGGAAAATGTAAGATGCATTTAATGACCTTTGGGGGATCCACCCCTGAACAGTTAAAAAAGTATCAATGTATTTCCCTGCTCTCACATATCTTGTGCTTAAAACACTGTGATAAAACATTTACTACAGCACTACCCTTTATGAAAAAACTATGCGCTACAATTAAGAATATGGTTAAAGAAAACATTTGTAATATTCCTTATTTAAATGTGTAAAATTTTATTTTTCTACACATTTAAATGATAATTCATATATGGTGTAATTTATGTCAGATATGTATTTATTAGAACATATATTACTTTTCAAAGAAAGACTTTCTACTCAAGACTTCTGATTATGAATGAAAAACACAAGCTTGCATGATGGAAAATGTGTCATAAACTATTGCCCAAGAGTCATTTGACTGCTTGATAAAATTGTAGATAAATTATATTAGATTTCAGTGGATGGATAATCAAGTCCTAATCATGTCCTGCCTGTCCCACATTATCAATACAATGTGAAACACAGTAATAAGAACATAAGAATACATAATGACAAGAACGGGCCGTTCGGCCCATCTAGGCTCGTCATGTAATGATATTGTTCTGTTCATATGTCTCCTTTAGGAGCTCTTCTCTGCTAGGCCAGCTAACAATTTATCCAAATTGCTTTACATGTGGTAATTTGAGATTTGTATGAATGCAGAATTTAATAACTATACTCAGATGGACCTCCTATTAGAACAGTGGCATGCCACTACGCCTATTCCCAGTGGCGCATTGAGGTCGGGCTGAATTCCTCATGTGCATGCTTGTCTGGGCAGCCATTTGGTGGAGAGTGCCATGCCCAGTTAGCTCCTCGGGCACGGTCGGAACATATGGGCTGTGTCAACCGCTCATCATCTGTCCCACAGACGCGAGCAGCCAGGCGGGCCTCGCAAGAAGGGCACGCACTGCCAGCCGAGGAAGAACACGACGATGTGGACACAACATGGCACGTTTGTGAGGGGGAGTGTGACGCGGGCAGCCAAAGGCATCAGAAGCTGCCAAGCTAACAATGAGCTATCCTCAGAACTTGTAATTACTATAGCCGAGAGCTAATTAAAAGGTGTTGATTGATTTCTTGAATCGTGGCAGCTTTCGCAAGGATAAATCAACAGGAAAGGTTTTAGCTGTTCAGTACAGAAACTCATTTCACCGCAAGTATTTGTCTGTTCTGCTCAGCATGAGCTCAGCGTGAAGTCTGAGCATGTTTGCCATACATGGTGGAGCATAACTGCCCATGGAGAATCGAGCAATGCAAAGCTTCTTTAATATGCCACAGCGAGCGAATCGATTTATTTCACAGGTTGTTACTACCTTCAACACGATCTTGCGATCTTCCGCAAGAGACTCAAAACCCACCATTTCAGACTCCACTACCACTGAATTCTGTACATCTAGCTAATTGTCATCACCACTGCCTACTTGCTCAACACTATATACCCCTGCTTACTCCATTTAAAAAAATAAAAAAATAATAATAACTAATTTTAGTGTTACAGGTATGGTACGCAGCTGCCTGCAATGATGTCTATTGCTGTATTACTGCACTGATCTCTTGGGCAAACTATGATTGTTCCTACCATGTATTTATGCACATCTGTCCTTTACTAATATGGCACTGACCTTCCTCTCCAATATATATGATGGACTGCAATCCTATTGTATATCCTATTGTACATTGGGATGGGCTGTTGGGATTGCAGTGGAATCTCTCATTAGCAGTGAATATATCTCTTTTTGTTCTGTAATTAAGCACTGTCCTTAAGAGAAGGAAAAACATTTTTAGCCATTTTTTTTCTTTTAGGCATTTTATAACATTTTCCGTTTTCTATTTTACATTTTATAACACAAGGTAACAGCAGAATGAGCATACCAGCAGTGTTGTATCTGCAACATTATAACTAGGCTAGGAAGAAAATAACTACATCCTGACAATTTTTAAAAATATGCAGCATAGAAAGCTATTATTTCACACTAAATGAAGTACCTATGAGATGAGCGGATAGAATTCAATTTTCATTGCATTTGTGCATTAGGATAGAAGGTCCACTTTCACGCGTCATATTAGTGTGACATGCACGTCTCGGCTTTGGTGCGGACTTCGAACATGTCGAACATGGAGAGTTATAGCACCTCGTTTAGTATGCCTAAGCATTACGGCTATCTGATTGTGAAGGCAAGGGCCATTACCTGCAGATCAAAAAGCCAATATTGCACCACGGGCACACTGATACAGTATGTTAATTACTTGAAACAGGGCAATGAACTGGATTTACCTCACTGAGGGTACAGCGACAACGGGACAATTGATATAAATCAGACTATTAGACCAGGACTACAGTGATCCCACGAACAGCTGAACCCTTCTGAAGTACTAAACATTAGAATCAATCCTCATTCTTCTCATTTTGTGGTTTAAGAGTCATTCTTGTGAAGTTGACCAAAGCCGGTTATCCGTTTGCATCATGTCGCATGGTCATACGCCGCTCTCCGTAAACAAAGCATTGGGCAGTTGTACATTATTTTATATATGGAAACAGACAGATCTTCTCTTTCTCCATGACTGTGAGTGTTCAAATTTAAGCAAATATTAGATTTTTTCAAGCCTTACACAATATATTTTTATTCATTTCTGTGATTGCCCAAATCTTGTCATTGTACAATTATGGAAAGGAAGTAATGTTTCCCTAAATCTGGTGATAGGTTAAGGACAAAGCAAATTATTATTAGACATATGGGGGCTCATCCTGCTAAAACACTAGTTTTCAATATAGTGACCACACCTCATGGTCTCCTATGGAATCATGGCTGAGCCAGTGCCTCCTACAGCTGGCAGCCCCATAGGGTGGGGTGCATAATTACCTGCAGTGTCACCTGCAGTGACGCACAAGCATGACTCCTGTGGTCTCCTGGGAACCTGCGTCGGCTATGCATAAGTGATATCCTCCAACACAATGACTGCAGAGCTCAGCCGGTGAATCACGAGGTAAGGAGAAGCAGCCTGATGGCATACACTTGAGAAGAGAGTGCATGCTCGTCAGCAATCCACTAATTGAGGAGAGGGGCCTGCAAATATGATTATCCATTCCAAATTGTGGGTTTGTGGTTTTAAACTGGATAAAAAAACAAAGCCCAAACAGTTGTTTAATGGTCTAATTGACGGAAAATTCTACTGCCCTTCTGTAAGATTAATTCGGTTAATTGAAGCACTGTACTGCTTTCTTAGTGCACCTGCATCCTGCCTTCAGCTTGGTAAATCAAGTAAGTGGGTCTGCTAGCTTTCAGGCCACGCACCCACATACCAGCTTTGAGCACATGACATGCTAACTGAACAAATTCAACAGGGATTCCTCAGCGACAAAGTCCTCTATTTATAGCTCTTAGCAGTTATCTTGCACTTGTCCATTTCCCCAATGCCGACACTGGCTTCTTGGAGCAAGGTCTCTCATTAAAAGTCAACTCTTAATAAGTCCACATGATCACAGACTTTCAAAGCCAGACAATAAACAGAGCATTCGTGGAAACCTGGAGAGACTGCTGTAATTGCTCAGACCCACACGCCCCATACTCAAGAGTCACGCTCGGCGTTCATGTTCAAATAATGTGACCGCAAATTCATTTTTAATTGTTCCTTCTGCAAATTTGGAGAGTTGATTGGGTTTTAAGTGGCTGTGAGCTACCTTGAAAACCTGACTCCAGAGTTTGAATACCACGGCGGATGGGTAAAGCAATGTTACGCAATCTGGATATTTGCTGTGTCCCGCAGAGTTTGTGTGCTGTAGGTGGAGCCGGATTAACTGACAATGGCGCGCACCTGTGCACACCTGACTGTCCCTGGAGCATAAAAGCCGGACTACTCCAGTCACCGGCACTCCAGCTCTTTGGTTCCAGCTTTAGCTCCACTTTGGTTGCAATAGGCTTTGTATACAGCTCATGTTTGTATGGTGTTGTGTGTATTTGTGCCATGTTAGTGTCTTCCTTTGCAGGTTGCGGTTGGATAGGTAGTGTTTTCTTTGTTTTGACACCTTTTTAGGTAAGTGTAGGTCAGATTAGGGAAGCGGCTTCCTGGAAGAAACACTCCTTTTCCTTTTTTTCCCTGGTAATGAGGGATAGAGGACCGTGGTATTAGGATAGGTGGAGGCCCGTAGTCCTACATTCAGGTACAGTGTTTTGTTTGTGATTGCTTATATATAAGGGCATGCGTTTTTACCTCATACCCATCCTGGAGCAAATAAACGGACATGTTGAAATGAGTGGACAGATATTTTCAGATTGGCATTTAATTGTATAATTGTTCATGCCAATTTGAGTAATTGCCCCTAATTACTGAAAATAGAGTACCTACAGCGATGAGGATCAGAAAGGAACTGCAGCTTCTTGAGATAGGTGGTAAAAAACGTATGCCCTTACTTATATATTGTTGTTTGTTTTTTGTATATTTGTGTTTCAATAAACATTTGTTGCAGTGCTCGATTTCAACTGTGCTTTTCTGGTGGCTTTGGTGTTGTGTCTGGTGTGATTCCTCGGTTATTGTAACGTTGGTTCATTTTGGGACGTAACACTAAGCACACTTACTCAAGTGAGAGCAACTTTCTTTTAGGATTATCTATATTTAGTGTTTTACAAACTTTAACATTGCAATGCACATATTTCTCACTTCACCAAGGAATGTGTAAAACATGTCTCCCTATTTTGGGATTTTCAAGCTTCACGTGCATATAATTACAATGAAAGGACTTGATATAAAAGTTGTTCTCACTGTCGCCTTGGAAACCCAAATTCTATTTACAGCGACTGCTGCCATCCCAAGCAGACGGCAGCACAGACGTGTCCCGCTACATCCTGTCAACTTGTCATGTGTGAGAGTGTGTACAAGTGTGTATGCGTGTTTGGGTGTGTGTGTGTGTGTGTGTGTGTATTAGAGAATGTTTTTAAAGGGGTTGGCTCATGAAAATCTATAATTATGTTCAATCAAAATTTCACAAAAGAAGAAATATTTCAATTAACGCACCAAATATTTTCATCTCATCTAAGAGATCACAGTTTTAAAAATTCAAATCTCTTCTGGTATTTAATTACATTATTAAAACATATTTGAATATGCATCCATGATTTGTATGGACTCATTACCATAACAGATCTTGCAAAGCCTGGGAAACGTTCTATAAACCGTTGCAATAGCATTGAGTCTTTGCTTATGGTTTATAGTTGTACATCCTACCAGAGCCAGGTGAATACCACTGTTTGTGTTTGTTAAAAGACATGGTTTAAAGACATGGACGA
Source organism: Aldrovandia affinis (assembly GCA_029706075.1). Lineage (NCBI taxonomy): Eukaryota > Metazoa > Chordata > Actinopteri > Notacanthiformes > Halosauridae > Aldrovandia > Aldrovandia affinis. The sequence goes on from JAINUG010000147.1 coordinate 538,350, forward strand.
GCAGGTTGATGAATAAATATGAACAGGAAGGAAACAAGAGACAGGTTTTACTCCTGGTACTTTCTTGTTGCGAAATGAGATGGGGGGGGTCTTTGTGTTATTCTCAACCCGAGACGCCTAAACAAATCGCTTTGAAAACATCAAGTTTCCCATGCTCACACAGCACCAGCTCCTGGGCTGCATTCAGCAGAACGATTAGTTTGTTTCAATAGACTTGAAGGACATTTATTTCCACATCCGTCGCTGGCGACGTCACAGCCGGGGAACCTCGGCTCTGTAATAAATTGGAAAAAGAGCTCGCTGACCCCAAGTCAACACTCAATTTTACTGGGAATGGAGCTGGATTTGCACTGTGTGCAGGCCTGGCTCTCATTGGACAGGGTCCAATCTCTGCACCTCTGTGTGTAAATGCTCTGGCTTGGTCGGAGACTTCACGTTTGTTTATGTCAGAGATTTCTGGGCCAGCTGTAGTGGTGCTACCCCTCGCCTGGCTTTGCATGGGACATTTCAAATGTGGCTCAATATGCACCGCGTCCATCCAGTTCACAACGGGGGGCGCTGGCTAACTGGGACAAGGAGGTGCTGGAAGGCCCTCTGGCTCTGGCGGAAACTGTGTTTCCCGAGAAGCGGCGCTCTGATAGGGCGGATTCTCTGCCGGATTCCCGTAGCGATAGACGCCTCCCTCTCTGGCTGGGGTGCAATGTGCGAGGGGGGTAGCGATGTGCGATCTGCGGTCCAAAATGTGGTGCCTGTACGCCTGGACCCTGAAAGGATGAGACTGTACACAGTTTACCTACTTCGATAACCGCTAAACGCGTAAGTGATCTACACACATCATCACTACACTTCTTGTATATTGTTTGCCGAGGGGGACAGAAAAGTAATACCTGAATGGTGCCATACGTGAATGATCTCTCTGTTATGCCATAAATGTACTTATTTAGTCATTTAAATGCATGATTCCCCTCTGCCAATGAAGGAGGGGGGCTGGCAGCTCACCGGATGTTTGAAAGGGACATCTATCCATAAACCGTGCTCTCCTGTCTTCAACGATTAACCTCTTGTCTGTGAGAAATGACGGTCACCAGAATGTGCCAGGACTGTGTGTCTTTATAAAAGGCCAGCCAGCCCATGTGATAAACTGGAACATCATCACATCCTCTCTGTTATTGATCTTTATCATTTATCCTCAGGTGAAAATAATCGTGTGGCTTTCCTTTAAGTCTTGGATGCGTACTCGGCATCTTCGTCTGTTCCTGAACTCTATATATACGGTACCTGTGACTCAGGTTGTTTTGTTGTAAATAATCTACATCAGTAGAAATATCATTGCTGCATGGGGCCTGTCAGCAAATCAAAAAGAGTGAATAAGCTAAGAAGTGGCTCTAATCTGGCACGGCAGCTGTGGTTGCCCGCCTTTCATTGGCCTGGGCCCTCTTAATTTATTTATTTATGCGCTCTCTGTTGTCACTCCAGTGCTCTGATTGGCTTTTAAGACTGCACGCAGACGCGGCAGGGGCCTAACCCTTCTTGCACTGGGGATATTTAGACTCCATATTTTTCCCGTGCCTGCTTATCTCTGAAACAGACAACCAGCCCGCTCCACTCCTACATCAAAGCAGGGAGAAACTTCAACGGATGGATGCCTCGGTTGTAAACATTCGCCAGACTCATACAGGGCCAGAACAAGTCGATCAGATCTCTAACCATCTGCTAATCATGAATCCAAAAAAACAAAAAAAACTAAAAACAAGGGATGGAAGTTTCCCACTGCAGTAAAGCCGGGAAGCATAATTCTGAACTGTAAAATGCTTTGCAGTGGTATTTTTGGACGGTTTAGTTCATATAATTCCAACCTATAGAGCTAAATAAAAATGAAAATACTTTCTCTCACCCCAATTATAAATCACCAACAGTCTCTCTAGTCACTACTGTGCTACCCGCTCATTTGTACAAAGTACTGCAGCTAAAGCATGTGCACTCCGCACTCTCCTGTGAAGCAGGCACACTAGAGTGCACATAATACTGTGAGAGGTCACACTGATTGGAGGCGATGTCGGCTGGCACGTCACTGAAAGGGATTCTGGACTCGAGCCATAGCTAGCCGAGGCTCAAAGCCAACTGCGGGGCTTGGCTTGCAATCATAGCAAGCACCTTTACTGACTGAGCCACTCACAAGTCTCTAAAATGTCTATTTTTATCGTCTTACATTTTTGCAGTATCATTGAACGCATTTTAGCAATGGCGTCAATGGTAAGACCGTAGTTTTGTTTCAATTCCAACTGAAGCAATTCAATAAATACTTTCATTTAAAATACTTTAATCATGACGTCTAGGGGAGGAAAAACTGGTTCGGGGATTGTCACGCCATTTTCAGAAGAAGCAAAGCTTCTTTTGTGTTTTGATTGTGACCCCAGTCGAAAAAAACAACTGGGGTCACAATTTATTGCAATGCAACAATGTTGATAAGCGCATCATCCCAAACTCGTCATAATCTCCACCTTGGTGTGCAGGTGCTCTGCCTCGTCCCCCCACCAGGCTGGACATAGGGGTGGATCGGGCAGGTAATCCACTTAAGAGGTCGGCCGGGGCCCGCGCTCACTGTCTGACAGAGCACGTTAGAGGCCCGCTGGAGCGTGGCCAGAGCCCTGGCCAGAGCAGATAATCAGTTCATAACTGGCGATTAAAAAGGAGGCCTCTCTGTAATCACTTCGCCGATCGATCGGTGTCTGGAGGAGGACCCTGGGGGCGAGGTCTGATGTGGGACTGGGGGCATAGAGAGCCAGTGGCGGTGCTTTGAGAGGCTGCGTCACGCATACTCCGCTGCCCGCTCCCAGGGAGGTCACATGCCACCCCTGAGGGATGTGCATACTGTCCCGCAGCTTTGGAGTTTGAGCTATTGCACATTAGTTGTGAGAGGATTACACAGCAATGCTACACAGTGCCATCATCCAGTGGCCAGACAGAGCGAGGGTCCAGACTCGTCCTAACCATAGTGTGCTTACAAATATAAGCGAGGGTTACAGGCATTTTTTCCCCCTTTTTTGTACAAAACGTTTGTTCCCTTTCAGGAAAAGGTTAAACTCATGGCGTGCAAAAAAATGAAACGTAATATACCCTTGGAGTGAACCTAATGTATATGCACACAGAAACAAGTATGTGTAAAACAGTGACAGTAAGCCAAACATATAAACTTTGTGTCCAGGAAAAACACAAAACACATCAAACTAAATAAGAACATGTAACAATGACACATGTTCAAAATAATCATGTCAGGAAATATGTGTGACGCATAGTGCAGAATGAATGGCCAGCCGCGTGATGATGACCGACAGGGAGATGGACACACTTCATTTCCTGACTGTCGGATGGCATTATTCGAAACACGTGTGCTCACGCACAACCAGAAACACACTCACACACACACATCCAAGCACTCTCAAATACACACTCACACATTCACACGGCAGTACAGCATGGGGGATATCTCTGGTCATTAATAAAACCCCATAACGATGGCATGATGACAGAAAACATCCTGTCACGCGTTTACCCCGTCAATCTTCCAGTTTTACCGCATTACCCTAAATGGTCATCCTTTCCCAGCTGTCCAATCATGTTGCTTACCCCAGCTTTACCAGAGCTGTGGATGTGTATGCAAATGAAGAGTCAAATCCAAACAGCTCCCCCAAAGTGAGGGAGAGCAGCCAGTCAGTGATTACACACGAGGCAGTGTTGCCGTGGGCAAACTTGAGCGGGAAATTCCTGGTAAAATGAATCTAATTGACGCTCCTCTAAAAACTGGACCCTGAGTGATTAAAGTTTGGCGCGCTGTAGCTTTCCACAGGAATAAATTGAGATGGGGGGGGTCGTTGTGAGGAATGTGGATTGTCAGGGTGAAAAACGGCTGTGAGGAGGCTGATGGTGCTGGTTTAAAACACAAAGGTTTGACCGCCTGAGCAGGGAGAGGCTGGCTGGGGCAACTAAACAACGGGCAAGGGCCATGTCGAAAACTTGGTCGTGGTTTTATTTCCGAGTAATACATTCTGAGCATGTTCTCCAAACAGTTATATAAACCTCAATAGTCTGATAAGCCATTATACAGCATTATAAAGAACTCTAAGCACTCTGGAAGGTGCACTACTTATGGCAAATGGCAGAGGTAGTGTGCACTGAGACGATACTTCGCCTTTGTCACTACCGGTCACAGGGCTACGGCAGCGAACTCACATTACGAGGGGGGGATTGAATTGAAAATAGAGGGTGTAATTGGCTACCAAAATGGGATAAAATCAGAAACAATTTCTTTTCTTTTTTAAAGATGTGTATTTGGCCTGTTATCAGGACAATCTTGGCCATAAGGTTGCTCTTAGTTGTACTGATAGGAGAGTGAAGTGTCATGAAACCCATATTGGGCAAAGTGTGCTATCAATTGTTGACCCCATATGAACCAATAAAAAGGTATTGCTCTCTCTATCAAAACACTATCATTGGTTTTGAGTCGCTGGTAGTCCGTGAAAGCTCACCTTACCATCACTATTTTTTCTGCTTTTATTTGCTCATTATCTCATAATACACTTTATATATAATATAATGTCATATTTTCACTCAAGGATAATTGTTAGACATTATATTCTAAAACTATTGAAGTTTTATGCTAAAATGTCACTGTTTTTCCAATTGACGTTATGGGGCTACGTTCTTGCTTTTCTTGTTGCTCCTGTGATGTGGCCTTATAAGTTCCTTTTCACTAATGCATCAGAAAAATAAACAAACTGTAATAATAGCTCACCTGTACTTTGTTCTAGTTTGTCTTTGAAAACGTCTCATGGACATACACTGAAGCTTCGCTGTGCTGCATGTAGGATATGCTGTATAGCAAATCGCTTCACTATACTGTATGTCCATGAGTATAGCAGTATACCAATATACCAGTGTATACCTGTGCTCAGCAATGGCTTCTCAGCAGTACTAACCATTATAAAATGAGGTCTTGTATAAAAGTAATTTTCTAGCATAGCGGTCTAACGCACCGTATTTTGGCTGGTCCGATACAGTGTGGCTGCCTGTCTGGGACGTGGTTTGAAACCCGTCTCTACCAGACTGGCCATGGTCATCAGCCCCAGGGGGAAGGGGGAGGGAGAGCCGGCTCATGTCCGCTGTGAAGCACATCAGGAGTCTCCAGAACGTGGGTGGGCGAATTCCATCTCGAAGGAAGCGGAGTTCGCTGCCCTCAGAGAATTAGCATGCCTCGTAGAGACGAGCAGCGGACTCATGTGGGGAGGGTAAATTGAAATAAATAGAGGGTGTAATTGGCTACCAAATCGGGAGAAAAACAGGAAGAAATCTGAAACAAAAAAATTATAATTAAAAAGTAATTTTCTCTCTGATTCATAGCAGGAAAATGAATGAGACATTGTTTCGACCTGCCGCGCATGCCTCCGCTCATTCCCCAGCCTCATTCTCCCGCCTACCAGCAGTCTCCACACCACAGGCACTCAACCATTCTCAGAACTGCCATCATGGAGCAGGAAAGTGGGCCTCAGCCATCTATCCCTTCTGAAAAGAGTGGCCAAACACGCAAGGGCCTCACACAACACACAGCAGGCAAAAAGAAATGCTCTGACAAACTTTTGTTTGCAGCAATCTGTCAAAGAACCTGGCCTGTCAAAGGTAAAATCCTTTCCTTTTGATTATTAGGCCTCAATTAAATGCACCTTTCTCCTTAAATCTGACTCATAATTAAATGCCATGTCAACGCTGGTGTCAAGTCCATAAACTCCTATATAAAATGTTACATTGGGCAGTGGCCTAATTTGCATCTTCTTTGTCCAGCACGAGCCAACCTTCATTTTGCAATATTTTTCTATAATATTTGACTTATGTATGTGTGTGTGTGTGTGTTACATTGGTGACATGAATAATGAATGAAGATGTTGGAGACAGGGATGTCTAGCTGTCTGGCTCAGATAACTCACTGGGCTGAGGGAGTCAGCATAAACACACCGCATTTACATTATCGATCCTTTCACAACCACTTAAAAGATCAGTGATCAAAACCCAGTGAAAGCACATATCCCCCATATCTGCGTCCCACATTACGGACATCCAGATCATTTCTCATAAAGGCCCGGTTCAGAGAACTTCAATAGTTTATAATGAAAGGGTTCTATCTGGAAAAATAATTATTAACATACAGTAAGAATGCTTTTCAATATATCCTGTTGCTGTGTTTCCAAACTCCTGAAATTACGTTTTTAAACATGTTAAGACATGCATAGATGTAATACAATACAATTCTATGACTCTAGACTTTCCAAAGACTGATACCTATATGATCTAAAGTTCGATCTATATAATTCTAAGCTCTCTATACATTGAGGGCTATCCCTTCTCGAAGCTTTGAGGTTTAAACTTAATCGAAAAAACTATTTCATTTCAAATCAATTAGGTGGAGGTTCCATGAAGATTACTTGAACTGAGAGGTCTTTCTTTGGAAGGAATCCTGGTCATGAATGTTCTCTTTGACTGCCTGGCTGCGTGGGTTAGACAATCTGTGGCAGCTCAAGACGGGAATCCTCACCCCACCAGGGACACACACACACAACGGGGCGGAATCGTTGCTTTTCAATAACGACAGGATCACTCACAACACCTGAGAACGTTCCAGAACGTGCCTCGTCGTCCGATTAAGCCACCACTGTTTACTGCCGCAAGGGTACATTGTCACGCAGGGTGATCTCACGTCCTGTTTGTTAGGGGCCACATCTCTGACAAAACTGGGTTAGCCAGGCCGAAGGAACAAAGATGGCATGTGTTATGCGGCGCTAAAGACAACGAGCTGCCAAACAAAGGGCTGTCTGTCCCCCCTTCTCTAAAGTTGTGCTATTCAGGGTCCGTCGAGCGCCAAGTCAGACGCACACAAACACATTATCACTCTGGGGATCTTTTGTTTCCACGAAATCAAATGGGCCCTTTCGCATTCGTTTCACGATTAAAAATGAAAACACGTCGGACGTGAATAATGCAACGGAGCGGAATCGCAGATTAACGCCGAAACGAAGGGGCCAGCCTTAAATAATGTATCGATGTATGTCAACCGCCAATAAATAGGCACTCGACATCTACACGGAAGGCCGAATCGAGCACTGTAAACATAAAGTGGACGTCGCTCACTTACTTATTTATATACTTGTTTATCAATTATTCATTTCGGACAAACTGAGCAGCCTACCCAGAATGCGTGGTCGAAAGGTAAAAAAAAAAAAAAAAAAGCATTCTTTGAAGGACAGCTCGTGCACTTGAACCCAGTGGATTTGAATGGGGGCATCGCGTGTCTATAGGAGAGGCGGAAGGCCAGGGCAGGTGGTGGCCCCCCTAAGGCACAGACCGGAGCCTTTGGCAGCAGGAGAAACAGAGGTCGCTGAAACAGCACAGAGGCATGGTTAAGTGACATCTTCAAGAATAAAGAGTGACATTTGCGCTTGTTGGCTGCTACGAGGGCGAGGAGGCTGCCGTGATCCAGAATCCTCCCAGGTAAACCTTCCGCCCACCTCCCATTACATGGATCCATGGTGGATTGGGAAATTACAAATGGAGGTGGACAATTTGTGATAAGCTGATATTCATCCTAAATCTTTCTGATGCCAGGTGATTTAATATAATGTGTTTTGTGCCTTTGTCATTATTATTATTATTATTATTATTATTATTTATTACTATTACATTTGACATAACAAAATAAAAAGGAACCAGCAGCTAATATTTGATCCTAGCTAAAATGGGCAAAAGGTTCAATCTGCAGTGATTTGTGTTAACTTACTGTAGCACATCAAGGTGAAATGACAAACTGACTGAAGGTGCTATACGGGTAACTGCCAAAATAAAGACAACACTGCAGTACAGCATTTATTTGCATTTATTTTGCCAGTTACCTGTAGTTATATATACTTACAGCATTGAAGCCCATGTTATTGTTACACTGCCTGGCCAAACATTGCTCTGCGCTTTGTTCTGTGACTTTCCCACAGAATTACAAAAAAGCGTACTTTTAGCAGCAGCACTTTAAGAGGAGGTTGTGTATTAAGACCTAGTGTTTTAGATTAGGCCCATTTGAAGTTCAGTAAAATAAATGACTAACTTAGCAACAATTTGTTTATGCAACCTCCCCCCCCCCCTTCCCCTACTTCCCCAAAGATCACACAGGAGAAACCATAGCCCATGGTTTAAGAGAAGCCTTGGTTGTCTGGGGCCTGAGTAAGAAGCAGCAAGTTTCTATAACAACAACGGTCAAACACAAACGTGGTCAAGGCCATCACCCTGAATGACTGGACCAGAACCCAATGCTTCGGACACAGGCCGCACCTTGCAATCGGTAAGCGTTTTTCTAGTTATAAGTTAAGGTTTACATTTTATTTCATGATAGCATTGTTTTTCTTTACATCATAAAATTGTGTACCATTTTCTTCTATCGACAGATTGTCTTCATTGTACATGCCAGAATTCAAGGAATATTATATTCAAGGAGCGTAAATATTGGTTAATCTGATCTGTGCAGATCAGGCAGTTTCATGTTCATTAATTGGCATCCTTATTAATCGTTATATGTTATGCAAATTATAAAACAGAACTGAGCAAAATCTTAAATGCTTAAATGTATATGAATGTCACTCTTACCCACATTTGCATATTGATTCATTCAAATTGGAAAGCGCATTTAATTTCTAATTAGCATAATACACACCACGAAAAACACATATAAGGCCCTTCTGATTTCACAGCCGCAAAAGTCAAAGCAAAGGGAGAAACTAAAAAATGCCCACAAAAAGTTCTATAAAGAAGAAACTTTCTTGGCAATCAAAAGCAGCTTATGAGCCATTGATCATTTTCTACAAACATGTCTTGCAGATCTCTAAAGATGCGCTCCGTTCTCAAAGGTCAACCTGCTAGATGTTCCGGCAATGCCGAATACACCATTGTCACACATTTCTGAGTTATTGTGGAGCCTTTAATGCATATTTTCTTACACAAACTGTTCTGAATACTAATTAAGCTACTACATTAAACAAAAACACAAGCCAATGAAATGTAGGTAAACTGTTGACTGTAAGTCAAATAAAGGCAGGAACTTAACTATTTGTTTAAAAATAAAAATCAGAATTTGTAAAAATATGAAAGGCATGCAGGCTAATTTATTTTAAAAAGGGGGGAGGTATACACAACACAAAATATATAACACTATCAAAAACAAGAAGACAGAGGTTAAAGAATACGCGCAAAATAGTCTTAAGTAACACAACACAACACAACACAACAATGACACAACTTTTATGACACAAATAAGCAGGTTGTGTCATTTTCTGTAAACATATATTTGTGTGTACGACTGGTCTGGGGCCTTCTCAAATCCGTTCGTACTCCAAAACATTTTTAACTAATAACAAATTGATAAATTCCAAAATGTGCACATGCTGTTTGGGAATGAGACCCTGTGTGCTGCTTCATGAGCATTTAAACTGCAGAATCTTCACAGTTCAAGTTAAGACATTTTACTTTGTTAATATTCCCTGAATTTGGACAGAGAGTGAAGAGTAATTATCCCTCAGTTAAAATAAACTGTGATATAAGAACACACATTGATGCTGTAAAGAACAATAATGCAATCACAAAATATCATTGGTAATCATCGGTATTGGTTATCCAGCAAATTAATTGTTTGATTTTTTAATCGGAAACAGGTGAGAGTAATGGTCAGTTTAAAAGGTAAGGTTTGCGCCCCGTTTCCAGCTCAGCAACCGCCACTGCATAATTACCATATTTCATCCATAATCTCTGCATAGTGCCCTGAATAATTAAATGATCTAGCCCAGTGAAACTAAATCAGAAATGCTGTGCGTCTGCTACAATGTTATGATTATGTGATGGATTGATTTAAATAGGCCCGCATCTGTTATGTGCATTTGTTGTTATGTTTATTGTGTGTTAAAACTCAGGGAAGTTCTCGACAGACTGTTCTTACTGAAATTGCCTGCCACGATCTAGGTTTACATTTGCAGTCACCTGATTCAGACTTGCTCATCTGTTTTGCCTTGCATCACACACATCACGGTCGAGGACTTTGTGCTTTCGACCAGGTGCCTACTTATTGATGTCTTTCCTTCAGACTTCCATGCCAACATCACCTTAACCACTGTTCCACTGTGTTGGAAATAGCCTACATGGTTTCAGTTATTATGATACTGGTATATTCATTCCTATGGTCTATCTTAGAAGTAGGCCAACTGAATGTATGCTTATAACCACATCACAAGGAAGTGTGAAACCAAGTGTTTATTAAATCGCAAATCAAATCGCAGACTGCAGTAGCTAGCAAAATAAGCGCAGTGTGATTTTTTGTCCACATCGTGCAGCCCTGTTTCCTGTATAAAATGGAAGGCTGCAGTGTTGTATGGCAGAAAAGATGTAGGTGTCCTGAATGCCTTGTGAGTGACTCTGAAAGGGGGCTTATGGGTGTGTCACAGCTTTGACATGACACTCGTCCTTGACAGCAGGAGCCAGCTGCTATGGCTGATAATGCTACGGCAACAACACTTCGTATTGTACATCCTCCGTACCCCGACAGTCTGAGCCTTGCAGGAGCAAAGGGGGTGGGGAACTTTCTGGCACTTTACTGGTGTTCCTGGCTTACGCTCCGGAGCCCAGCAGGAGGAATGAGTAGGGTGTCTTCTGGCATCCATTACTCTACTGTGTGAATTCCAGTTGGAGAAGTTGGTAGGACACTTTCTGGCAATAAGTACTCTACCACTGTCCTCGTGTTTGAAATCCATAAGGAGAAGTAAGCGGGGCACTTTCTGGCAACCAGTACTCTACTCCAGTCCTACTAACTGAATCCCAGCTGGACAATTTGGTAGGGCACTTTCTGGCAATCATTACTTTCCTGCCCTATTGTCTGAATCCCTGCAAGCAGACGTGGGGAAGGGCCCTATCTGGCAGGACTTCTGTGAGTCTTCTGTCATCTCAAATTAGTTAAGGCTCCTGCAAGAAGAGCAGCATTTCGACACAAGCTTTGACCAGGTTGACCATAAGACTCTGACCATGAGACTGGTGTCAAGCTCATTCACATCAACAGAGAAAACAGGCAAAGCTAATGACTCGGACATACAGAACACATGCAGTGACGCCATCTTCTAAGTGTCAACGTGTTATTGCGATTCCGTCTGAATAAAGAGGCACTGCAAGTACAATGGTGCACCTCTGCATTGAAATGTACTGGATAAGAATGATATCAATCAAAACATGATAATTTCATTAGGAATTAATTTTATCCTCACTAATCTCTTCCTTGCTAATTTCAGTCCCTAGCTTGAATACAATAAATTGGAAATAAATGGGACAAAATGAGAGATTATAAATGGGACAAATCGGATTACAGCGCTACCAAAGCAGCACAATGGCTGTGCAGTCAAATGAAAACAATTGACTGTGGGTATTTACTCTCCAATAATGCCCGGGTGAAACATGACTGTGTTCGGCTGATGGCCACCCTGAGACAGCTTTCACTCAACAGAGTATTATAGCCAGTAATGCATTCATTGTAATAAGATATAAAACAGTGAAAACAGAAGGTACTTCTTCCCGAGATGAATTTTAATCCCATATCTCAGTCCGTCATTAAACCTCTCTTTACGTTCATTTTTTACTGCCCAGACAGGCTGCCACTCTCGCCCCCCAACAGTCACACGGTTATCTCACCAGCTGAGCCTCGGTACAAAATCCCCCATAAAAAATTCCATAACTTCTCTTTATGTGGCAATGTCATGATGTGAATGTTGAAACCACGCAGATTTCGTTGTGCTCGCACCCAGGGGTGGGGTACCTCCACGCTGTGCAACGTACATTCAGAGGCCTGCCATTTCACTCGGCTGGATACAAGAAGTGCCTTTGGCAGCATGCGTGCGAGTCTGCATTCACATTTCCGGAATGTTCTGTAAGACAGGGTGCCCACGATGGCTGTTTCATTTGTTATGGAGGGGCCTCCCCTCCTCTGACTGAAGCTAAGAGACTCCCAAAATACATACTCACACTGATCTGTTGAAGACTGGTCGTGATGTTGTGTTCAGTTTACAGTCCTCTACATTGTATGTTGTCAATAGTTTCCAACTTTCGTTTGTATCTCTTTCATTGATGTTGCGATCGAAATGTTTGTAAATGGAAAACATGCACGGTTGAAGAACAAGTGTTTGAAGTGTATCAATATTTTATGGTGCAGATCAGTCTTAACTGATATCTGTAGGCAAACAACATTAGGATTGGAATTCAAACCCTAAAAAAACATGGCATATTCCCTAAACAGACACCATAATCTAGAATAATGCACAGTTTACATAGTATTATTTATTTACACATGTGAATATTTATTGAAAAAAAATTCAGGTACACATAGCCAGGTACACCAGCAGTGCCCTGTGTGTGATTTCAACCCACAGCCTCTCGTCCTGTTCCATGATTCCAGACTGCCTGCGGAAAACCCCATAAAGATATTTCCCCATTAAAGACAAATCATCTCTTCTAATAGTAGTATCATGACTTTTCAGTCTGGCCTCCCCATTTTATTTCTGGGTGTCCTGTCCTGGATCCTTAAAATACACCCTTACATGTATTTTAAGGATTATCCTAGACGGTAAAGCGATTATTTGGCGTATTTTGCATCCAATGGCAGCTTTGGCCTAACCTCCCCATGACCGTCGCCACTCTCTTCACTTCTTACTGGCTTTACATTTAATTCCAGTTTAGCTCTATCTGTGGACTAGCAAGGCTCCACACACACCCAGCCGTTATCTGGAAGGCAGGCTCACATTCTTGCCTCTATTTAATCCCAAAAAGAAACTAATATTAAGCTTTTCTAATACCTCACAAGTAAATTTGAAGGATGGCTGCAAGGAGTAAATATACATGTATGAACTGAAAGAGCATCATTTATGAAATCACTTACTGCACATTAGGGTGAGACTAAATGGACGCAGCAGTCACAACAATAGGAGGTGGCAGCAGCTTACACACAAACCACCTTGCCTCTTTTCTAAATCCAACTTTCTACAGACTTTCAATCCAATTTTGCTCCGTGTCTAATTTAGCAAATGGGGCCAATTAACTTAAAGTTGAAAAGCCTCCACAAGCACAAAGATAATGTAATTTAATGGAACAGAATGTTAAATTGGGGTAAAAGTTGGGTTCCTCTGGGCAAAACAAGAGAAGGAATAAAACTTATTTCCTCCAAACATTACTTCCCAATTAAGGCACCCATGTCCCCCCGTCCCCCCCACACAACACAGAGGCCGATATTAAAAACTCCCACATTGTCCTCTTCACGTTCTCCGGTGTGAGATCAGCAGAATACAAAACAACCTCGGTTTGAATTCAAACCCCAAATATTATTGCAAAGGCGATCATGGGGCAGCCCTGACAATATTACCGCCATTCCCCATGGAGATTTCAACAGCCTTAATCACATATTCTATTTTAGACCTCTGTCTCTCGCCTCGCCTCCCACTGCTGACCGAGGCAGGCTTTTACATATCTAACGCTGAACCCAAATAATGTCAAATAACGGCAAAGCAGTGATCAAAATCGCTCAATTTACACTGAACGCCGATTTAGTTTTGGCCCAGAACGCACATAACATGTAAATAAATCGGATCGGTCTAGAAACCTTGTTTGGCTTGATGACCCCAGTTTAACAGCATAACAGCATCGAATATATATGGGTGTCCTCTTTCACATCACAACTTAACCGACATATAACAAGATCGAGTGTCCAACTGTTTGCCAAAATATTACAGACATATGGATTGGGGACAAATAGCAAATGCAAATTGGTGGCAGCGAGCCCTGCATAAAATGTAAATAAACGGACGAAACCTTGAGAGGCTTAACGGCATCGTAGCGCCTGGCTGCGCCACAGACGGAACCCAGTGAAGGCGAGGGTAGTGCAGGGTTACTCTGCTCCTTTAACGGCTACACTGCCTCCGCAATATTCACAAACAGCACTAATATCAGCAGCTCCCAGGAGCACTGGATTCAGAGCCAATAAAAAGAGAGCAAATGAAAAGGGAGCCAGGCCATCACTCCTTTGATTAAAGCCCTAATGACAACATATCATTACTGCGCCCCCCTTTGATTTGGACAGACGTACTGAGTCACATGCGATACACCTTTCCAGGAAGGTCTAAAAATAGACAAAATCATTCTGTTTGTGAAAAGAAATGAAGCCTGTTATAACTAGAGGCCTGAGCTTTCAGCAGGATACTTGGGGCTACCTATATAAGGCAGACGGAAGCAAGGTTTGACTTTCAGTTGGCCGTGGCGGAAATTGAAAACACATGACATAAAATATGTTACATAAACGCAACCCATTATTTCAAATTGGACATAAATAACGTTACACCTGGTTGAATTTGATACTTGAAGTTAAAGAGAAAGTGAGTGTATTACAGATCCATTACGGGAACAATATAAGACCTATTATTTTTCCTACTGTTCTTTTCCCTTTTATATCAGTTCTGAGACAGAGTGCCACCGCCAAAGCTGTGTTCATGTTCAAAGGAATAGCCAAATAACTGGAAGAGCTGGCAGACAAAGAGGCTCCCGTTTATCCCGTTTGGAGCTCAAGCCATGGAATGAAGATGAAATGCTTCATTAAATATGATTTCCTGTTTCAGCACCTTGGACAACGACGATGCTCTCCAGCCATTCGGAGAAGGGAGGGTGCGAGCGGGGAGCGGATTCCCTGACTGACCGAAGCAGGTCCAACGTGAATCCAGGGAATAGGGAGAGGAAATTGGCAGAAGCCCAGGAGGACACAGACGCGTTTGCAGGAATGTCAATGCGGGGTTTGATCTACGCGGTGCGTTGCTCCCTCAAACAGTGAGAGATGAAGCAGGTGCTAAATTCTTGCCAGAAACACTTCCCACGCATGACATTGAGAGCGATTCCTCGGTGACGGCGGAGCAGCTGGCCACGGGCTCCTGGTGGTACATCATGTCTAACATGGCGAAAATAAACCCGCAGCTTATGACGCCGAGCATTTAGCACAACGCCAGTCTGAGATGCACCAGAGACTAAGCGCATGGGTGCAGAACAGTGCAAATTGCTCAATAAAATCAATCGCACGGTCAGACAATCGATGAGTAAACCGATCAAGCAGAAAACCATCCATTCAATCAATCCATAAATCAATAATTAGATTATTATTTGATAATAGGTTAAAATAAAGGTTAAATCACTAAATGAATTGGCATTCTGGCCTTGGAATCATGTACTGAAGGCTAGGGAGATCAGGACATGTATAGTACAACAGGAGGCAACTAGTAACATATTACAACATTACTGCAGTATGTAGTAGTGTCAGTTTGCATGGTTTCTAAATAAACATCACTTGGTTATTTTTGGTTATTTATTATTGGTGAACTGTTGTTTTTGTTGTTATGGTATTCAATCTAATACATAATTGAGCAGATAATTGAACCCCTTCCAAGATGACTTAACAATGAATTACTGCATACAGTGCTAGGTGATAGATGCAGCACAAATATCAAAACTACAAATAACAGTGAGTGCAAGGGGGATAGATCATTAACTAAATACATGTCATACCAAAATACACCATAGACTCCAAAACATGGGTACACAAGGGTACGCAGGTGAAAATGACAGAATAAAACCTGACAAAATGAACTGTAACAAATGAAATAATAATAACCTAAGCTCTGGAGATAAAGGGGAATGTACAGACAGTAGGCGCCCTTGTCTATCGCTCGCCTTCGTGGTGTCTGCACGTTTCACAGGTGCTGTATAGGAGCCAGCCGCTCTGACCCTGGCATGAATAATTCACACACGAATCTTGATGCATTTTAAAGACAAAAGTCTTTCGTCAGATTCCACCGACTCTGGAGGGCTGCTTTTTCCCCTCTCTTCCTTGTTTTTTTCCCCCGCTGACAGGAAGTCAATTTGACCACATTCGTGCACTTTCAGCAGCGTCCGTAAATGGGTTTGTGTCCTTTCAAAAACGATATACAGTATATATAAAAATGACAGCGGAGTCTGTATCGGATGGTGTCTCGTCAAAGCTGCAATCTGATTACGCGGGCCTGTTTTGTTTCATTTATATCATGGAGTAGCACAAGCACAGGACGTGTTTGGAATTGCAATGAGGAGAGAACCTGAATGCTAAAAGTGAATTTACTGATGCTGGATACAGTCCAGAGCTTAAATATTACTCACTTCACTTCTGATGTAGAAAAATGTGGTTCTGTCCACAATACTCCCGACATTTCCGTATTCCTGTGATACCTCGCGCAAAATGTACGAGAAACTTCAAGTGAGCTGTCAAACCCATTGTAAACAATGAATTGAACCCCAAACTATCCCTGCTGTCTGTTGTATGTACCCTTGAGCTGCTGTACCAAGAAATATTCCACCAACTCTGTTGTGTGGCATTAAAAGCACTTTGACTTTGACTTTGAGATGAGCAATTGTAAAACAAAGTTTGAACACGACAAATCTAATTTGTAGAACAGTGAAATTGTCATCTCTCATCCCTCTACAGTGAAAAGTTGTGAGGATGACATAATGGAGGTTATGATGACATGATGGAGGTGCCATGAATAACCTTGAATAACCAAGGAATATCTGTACCTCCGGAACCGAAAGGTCGGTCATGTTTTTGTGAAATCAATCTATATATTTAATCAATCTGTATTTACTAGGCTAAAAGCTGTCAATAAATAAATCAATAAATCTAGAGCAACATTAGTCCAAACTGAAGTCTTGTCAAATTTTAACAATAGTGCTAAACATCACAATGAGTGGGCTGTCTTTGGTGACCTTGATGAGGCCTTTCCCATCCTCCTAACTCAAAGTTACAAACTTACAAGAGCACAAAGTGAATATAGATAACTTCAGTGGAAAAGGCTTTTCACACTGCATGTGACCTCCTGGTCTTGTTCCCACTGTTGGTTGGGTTCTAAATCAGGGTCCATGGATTGGCAGATAAAACGCACATCCGGTCCCTGGCCTTGTCTTGCTCAGGGCATTTTGGCCTGACTCAAACTTCTTAGTTTCTGTCTTCCCTTCCTTCCTTTTCTAATTAAGAGGAACAAATAAAAACACCACCATAGTGCCAAGAGCCCCTGCATTCCCTGTCCTCCTGCTGTGATGGAGATGCCGATGACAAGGAAGGAGCTGGGGTGTCAGAAAATATGCTGAGCATCCTCTCCAAATAGCTGAATTCCAAAATTAGAGCACACACACACATTCTCTTTATCTCTCTCTCTCTCTCTCTCACACACACACGCACACACACACACACTCACACACACACACACACACACACACACAAGCATCCTGTCTCTCACTTACTCACATAGTCCTTCACAAAGTCTCATATGCATACTCTCACACATACTTTCTCTCTCTGTGTCTCACTTTCCCTCTCACACACACACACACACACACATATGCATATATACACACCCAAGCATCCTCTCTCCCACTTCTTCACAGACGAACACACTCTATCACTCACAGATACATAAACACGCACAAATGTCCACACACACACCCTGCTCACTCGCCCTTAATCGGTGTGGAATCCATCAAAGTGGGTCAGACTGCGCTCTCCATCTGCCCGGGCACAGCCTTAATGCACGAGGACTGATTAAAAAAATGAAAAATAGGCCAAACATTTCAAACACTGTGTACAATAGACAGGGGCAGGGAGACAACATATCCGCTCGCACTTCAGAACAAAATTACGGAGTAGCAGTGGGAACAAATACTACTTGTACTACTTTGGTGTAAAGAAAAGGTCAAACAAATGATGTTCAATCACATCTCCTGTTATGTTTGATTTGCCAGCGTTAATAATCCATTTGTGTGTTTGTACCTTTCTTATTCCGCTGGACAGACCATACAGTGGAGTAGGAGTATAAAGCATCACCATGGTAGCCGATTTCATCGCTCGGCAACCAAGCTTTTCCTCTTTAAGTGGGGGACCATGGGAGTCTCCTTAAGCACAGCCAATGGCATTGCACATCATTGACAGTGACAGTCTGTCATGTCGCAACATGTGACCATCCATCATCTTTTGCTTTCAAGCCAGCGGTCCTTAAATACCGCAGGTGAACCTTTGACCTTGTCGTGTGGAAACATTCAAGACCTATACGTGGGGAAAATCACCGGAATTCACCCTAACATTTGTCCACTGAACTGTGGGCAAGACAAAATGCCAAATTCCAAGCATATTAATAATACAGTGGAACGTGTTTATGCTGCCCGGAAGACATACGTGGCATTGTAGGAGAACATTTTTGGACAATAAATACTCAGGGCTTCCTAATGAAGTCCTATCTGACAGTCTAAGATCACTACACCATCTGACCTGTAAAGGTGCAAGATAAACAAATCAATCAAAGGCATCAATATTTGTATAATTGAGTGTGAACTGAAAAACCGACAGCCGACATGAAGAAGCCCTTTAAAATGACCAAACGTGTGAGTTAAAAAGGCCTTTAAAATAGAATAACAGTCTTGCTTTAAGGGTTGTTTTGATGTTACTCATCCATTCACACATGATATGGTGATCTCGTATTGCTTTGGGAGTGACATACCCGGTTAATGGTACTTATTCCAATGCAAAATGTCAAATACCTTCATTACCATTGTTCTGGCTAACACGTGGAATAAAATGCTGTGAATTGGTGTGAATACAGGTTTGTTGATGGATGAGCTTGTTTGGGTTCTTCTTTGATCTAATGAATGCTCCTAGGCGTTAATTAGAGGGGGATTAGGCCAGGCTAGGTCATGATTCTTGGGAAGGGGCAGTGGTCCTGGGAGGAGGGTGGTCTTCCATTTGATATTCTGCTGGCTCTTGCCCCCTGGGTCAACTGGGGTTTTATCACTCTGTGAACTGGAAGACTGGGTTCACACAAGGGGGAGGAGGTGGCTGCCTTTCCACGGCCATGCATGTCACGTATCCAGGTATGGCCCTTGAACACATCCACGCATGGATTCAGATGACTTGCGGTGAAACCATATTAGAAGCCCATATTAACCAGTGAGGCATGTCCATTCATTTCAGGACCTGAGATCCTACAGGGATGTGCCCTTGTAACGATGTAAATGGAAAAAAACCCATTATCTTCAGGATGGATTATACAGAAGTGAAATTGAACTGAAAATAAATTATAGAAATCATTTTAATATTATATATTATTGTCCCTCATCAAATATTAATTGCTTTCTGAAACGCAAAAATGCATTACTTTAAACGGAAAACTGCATTACATCACAAAAACATGGCAAGACGAGCTGGAAAAATCAAAGTCAAATCAAAGTGCTTTTAATGCCACACAACAGAGTGGGTGGAATTTGTTACAGCAGCTCACAAGTAGATCAGGGCAAATGAGCAAATGAGCAAAGGTAAAGCAAATGCATGGCCATAATTTAGTAGTGCTTGCTAGTGCACATTTATTTGTTTATTTATTTTTACAGTTTTTCACAATCACTCACACACTGAAACTGGTTCTATGAACAAAACATCCCAAACCAATACATTAGCTACAAAAGAAAGGCTCTTTCAACAAATCTGTAAGCACGATTCACCTGTTTTCATAAAAATTGCAGATGTAACCGCATGTTTTCATGTCAAAGCACTGACATTTCATATAGAAAACTCTTGTCATTACAACTCAACACAATTAACACACAGTCCTCAAGGTGCGAACACTCAAAAGCTTAATTGTCCAATCAGCTATCAGAACTTTGGGATGAATACAGTTTGGGACAGTGGGTCAGTTTCCACCACGATGTTCGGGTCCAATGGTGGTTCAGTGACAACCCAAGATTCTCCAATCTGTTTCTTCCACCCTACTCAACATTCCTTAACCCCATAGAGGAGTTTTTCTCAGCATGGTGGTGGAAACTGTATAACCAAAATCCCTATAAGTGGAAAAACCTTCTCCAGACAGAATATGGAGTTTGTGGAAACATATCTTTGGAGTCCTGCCAGCAGTGGATAAGGCATACTAAGGGGTATTCTCCCCGCTGTCTAGCAAGAGAAAACATTGCCTGTGATACAGACGAAAACCTCTGGCTTGACCCAGCCCAGAGGCAGGATGCTTAAGCTGAATAAATATAACCTTTCCTTTCTGTACCCACATTGAGTATATATTATTTTTACTTTGATTTTTACTTGCATTTTAGTTTTACTTATTCACCCAAGTTATCTGCTGGAAACTCAACATTTTTAGAATTGTGATATTGTGTATCATTTTAACATTTGCACAGTTACATGATTTATGTAGATTACAATAGCATGCTGCTACAAAGTGCAAGATGTATATAGGTTATTCTGAAAAAGCATATGGTTGCTGATTCATTAACACCTTTTATAGTAGTGTTTTTAATGTATTTCACCAGTGTGTAATGGGTATTCAGTAGCGTTTATTTTATTTTATTATTTTATTAGTTTATTTGTCAGGGACAATGCAAACACAAAATAGACACTTTCCCAAATGTTAAAAACAATACATTGTAAATGAGCACTGAGAATTAGTTCTCACCTTGTATTAATGCAAAGGCTAGTTTTCATCTGGAGTCCCTGGCCGGATGTTAAAAAGGCAACCTGAAATGTCAAATACAATGTATTTGATGGCTTTTGTGTGCCATCTGAAGGCAAAGTTTAATTTAGATGGAAGATGACATGTTTTTGAGTTTCATTTTGTCTTAGAAGACTGAGGTTTGGCCAAGTAGTGTGTGTTTTTGTTTTGTGTTTGTATAGTTTGGTGAAAATGGAGTATCATTTCAGGAAGTGTGTATACGCAGTTGTGAAAAACTGTAATACAGGCTATGAAAGCAACTTGTCCTATTGCTATAGAAATATATTTTGTTATTCTTCAACAGATGGCAAAGTTGTGCTCTTCAGTTATATCCAAGAGAAGATATTTAGACAGGTGGCAATAATGCAGCTCAGTCACTCAATTTGTTGTGCTTTAAAAATAAAATAGTGATGAATTTTTTTACTATAATGACTAATCTTGATTTTAATTTAGTAATTGTAATTATTGATATAACGCCACAGTTAACTGTGGTTATAACCCACCATTTCAAAGTGTAAATGTGTACTAAAATGCATCCAAACACTCATCCCTAAGACCCTGAATACAAAGCAAATCCCAGAGGAATGCAGCGTCAGCAAAAAGTCAATATGTCAAATATACACCATTTCCACTGTCCTTCATCAGATGACAGATGATGTAAAACTATTCACAACCGCTTTAGCAAATATCCTTTAAGGCAGACAGGATTGAACATTGTCAATAAAAGCCCTCTTTTATTCTTCTAGGAACTATAATAAGGGAAATGATTCTTCTGTAGGTGCAAAACGTGTACAAACGTGAGGCCTTAGTGCTTGCCTGCAGTGATACCAGCGGCTCATTTTTAAGCCGTGACATTTCGCTCTTTTCCATGCTAAACTATAACTAGTTCACAAAGCTTAATGCGCTTACTTGATTGTACTGCCTACACTTAAAAAGAGCGCTGGGATTTTAGTTCCCTTTCCGCAATCGGGACCTCTCAGGGAGCCACAAGACTCTTAGTAGGGCCAAATAGTTCCAATAATACATAGGCTGCAGGAAACCATTACCAACGAACCGACCTAATCCTTCAGCCGATTCCTACAGATTACATAATCGACATCATGTAGGAAAAACTGGGCAATACTAGATGAGAAACAGCTCACGACAGGCCTGAGGAAAATGGCACGGTTGGATTCTGCTTGGCATCACCCTAAATTTGACCTGCTGCCAACAGCAGGGTGAACACTGTCACAACACTGCCCCTTGTGCCAAATGTGCTATAGTAAAGTAATCTCTGTAACCTGAGGTTGTACGTACAGTTTAACAGTGGCACTCCTGATTTAGTTCCCGCCCCAACAGGGCAAAGATTGTACCCGCTCTTAATTGTGCTGGCGTAGATGAGTGTGCCCGGCAAAATGAAACGTTGCGCTCTTAATGAGCAGGCAGAGGGGCGTCATCTGTCTTCGCTGTCAGCTCTCTGTGTTCAACTCTTTGCAACCACAGAGGACAGCCGCCCCCCCTTCCCGACTAAGCATCGCCTTTAATTGCTTCGGTCTAGTGTTTGCAGTGGAGTGGATGGGCAGGCCAGCTGAAGTACTGTACTTGCAGCGACTGCAGAAAGCGCACGGAAGAGGCTGCCTCAACAAGAGTGCTGTAAACAAGGATCTCAGCTCGTTTCTGTGGAAGTGAGTGTGAGCTGCGATTTACTTCACCAGGGTTGTAAACTGACTGACTGCGGCCCAATAACATGGCATGTTCAGCATCCATTCTAGTGTATGCTCTGGGTTGCAGGTGTGAGTCTGTTCCAATGACACATGAAACATAATATTTACAAACTTAATTCAATGTCTCCCTTTGAATTCCAATCTTTTATTCAATCAGTAGCATTCTTTACTGTTATCTAATGCTTCTGATTACATTTACATTTTTACATTTTTAGCAGACGCTCTTATCCAGAGCAACTTACAAGATGTGCATTAATACATGGTAGGAACAATCATAGATCGTGCAAGAGATCAGTGTAGTAATACAGCGATAGACATTGCAGGCAGCTGCGTACCATAACTGTAACACTGGGAAGGAAAAGGTTAGTAAAAAAATGTTTTTTTCAATTGTGAAATGAGGAGCGGAAGATCGTAGTGATTCGTGTGATATGCCTTAACTTAACATGGTATCTCAAGGCTGATGAGAGACAAGACTATATCACCAATTTGCAATAACCTATGTACTTCTTAAAATAGTTACATAACAGTAAATCATTGTATACTAGCCAATTAAAGGCCCTAAAGTACATTATGTTGAATTATATATAAGTTAATAGTTTATATATATAACTGTTTACAATAAAGGTAAAAAGGAAAACACATCACACAATTAAGTGCACCTCTGTTCAAAACAATTGCTTTCTTTTGATTCTTAACTAGACTCACTTGACCAATCAGTGAGCTTCTCCACAATAAGTGCAATCTACCAACCAAAATCTTTCAATTCATTCATTAATTCATTCACATCTGTGATGACTTGATGAGCTTCGTCCAGCATTCCCTGTCAAGCATTGCGTTACGAAGAGACGATCCGCACAGTGCTGTCTCCAGTTCGATGGACGATTTAAGGGCGATGTTAGGTCGACCTCTACGATGGGGAGAGTCTGGCGTCCAAAGGACAAAACACGTCAGTAACTGTTGTCTTCCTTATCTAAACTTCTTGCTGTTCTTAGGTCCCATTGGCCTCTCATCTTTCGGAGAAGATAAAACTGGCATGCAGGCAATAAAATATCTTAAATAATATAAGAACATATCGTTCTCCCCTCTAGTTTCAGATTCCTTCATACAGAGAACTGTCACAAAGATGCTTTACAGAACACAGAGTATATGAAAAAAATTAAATGCCAGGCCTGAACCTTCTGAAGGCCAGAAAGCGAGGCAAAAAAACTCCCCAGTGGGAAGAAATCTCAGGAAGAACCCTGTCTTAGTGGGGGAGCCCATTCCTCCACTGGCCAGCCCGGGCATCAACAGTGGTAAACAGGCCAAATATCCTTATAAAGTGAGAGGAAGATCTAAGGTGCAATATGAACTCTCAACTCTTAAAAAACACAGGCTCCCAAGGACCACTGTTGGGGTGGATCAACTGCCCCTGTCCCTGGGAAAAGCACATTATGCCATACAATTAAACATTAATATGGCTTTGGCATAAATTATATGCACCACGAGTAGGTGGACAACATGAGAGCATGTGCACAATCCAACTGACTTATCGGGGCATCAAACACTTGCTACAGGTCCCTAGAGCTTCATTGTGGAAAAAAAACGTTTCATGTGGGTTCTGCAACAATCGCCTGTAAAATAGCTTTCAGCTTTCAGCCATTCGCCCATTAATTACTATTTTCCGCTAACGATCTGACAAGCTGATATACTCTCGGGGGGCCCGGGAGCCAGTCAATCCCTTGACAGGTGCTTTTGTTGCAGAGGAATGCTCCGATCTGGAGGCTGACATTCCACAGGTTTCAAAGCGCAGGCCCGTATCATTCAAATGTAGACACTGGCTGCCTGCACGCCACGGCGGAATTCACAAGTAGCTGCCAAGCTGTTGACCAGCGTCCATGTAAAGTAGAATACAAATGGCTTCCTTGGACCGTTGGTTGTCATATCTTGCATTTTGATGGGCCTTCCCAGTTTCGACTGCAAGACATACCCCGAGGGATTACTGTGGGGGAGAACAAGGCCTTTCCATTGCAAATGTATAAACACACCTCTGGAGGTTTCCAGTCAATACCCTCCTGACGCAGCTAGGTCCAGCACTGCAACTTGGAGTGGGAATTCTTTGAAACCATATATTATCATTAAAAAGCCAATTATGGTGGCACATCATGTTCATAACATGTTTTCTGGTGTTAAGCCATAAAAGTAAAAAAAACTTAAACAGCTGTTCCAACCAACAAAAATACATTACCTAGAGCAGAGCTTCTCAAATGCATTATCTGTATGACCAAAACAAATTTTGACCTGTCAGATATCCACAGAAACTCTGTTCTTCGTATTTTTGAACTCTGTGCATGTGCATTTCAGTGTACTCGAAACAGTGAGTGGGAGTCCACCAATAATCCTCTCCAATCTACTTAAATAGAAATGGGCTTCATTGATGCAGTTGTACCTGCCAATTATATTCCAGGGTACACTGTATCTCTTCTGTTGACAGAGACAGAGGCATACAACAGCAACAACCCATTGAACATGTGTACATAAAATTAGCACATCCCCAATTTATTTCCCCCTGTACATCAGTGAGTTTACAATGATTTATCAAAGCCACAAATAATCTGAACCACTCAAATTCGATAAATGCAATTCAGACTGCATCATTCGCATGTTTGGTCTTCTGTGAGGGAAGCATTGAAAAGACAGTCATTCATCTCCATGGTACATCAACAGAAGCATCAGAAATGTGCGTATATAAAGATGAAGAAACACAGGGCCAAGTTACTTTAACGGTTGTTATAAAACATGGGAAGCATTGCTTTGGGACAGTGTTTGTTTAGTTTCTGTGAAACACACTGATGAAAGTTTAGTTGTAACTTGGCATCATTTTGATATCAATAATTTGGTATGCAGAGCAAATTTATCAATTGTATTTTATAGATGTAGAGAGTATACTTTGTATATTCTCGTTGGGATCACATATACAGAAAAATGTATGCATTCACTCCTATAAGTCGCTTTGGATAAAAGTGTCTGCTAAATGGCATAAATGTGTGAGTAACCACCCGATTTGACCCCAATCACTCCATTAAATGGAGCAATTTGTTGTGTTAATTACCCCATTCGTATGTGGCATCCTACGCAGTACACACAGGTTCTGAGGCCCTTCAGTGCTGATTCCGACCCATTTTTCAATCAGTCGTTGCGGGAGTTAGTGTCAAAATTCTGTTTGAAATAGGCGAGTGCACTATTTTTGTCTGATTAAAATCATAATCCCAAACGGTGATGAAAGGTCTCGCCAAAAAAATGCTTCCACTTTCGGGTGGAATTCGTTTTATGGGTAAAACAGAAAATCTGTTAGAAGTAATGGCTTCAGAACCCCCTGGGTGCTGCACTGGGTGCCCCATAGGACCATATGAATGGAATGATTAACACAACAAAGTGCTCCATGTAATGGAGTGATTGTGGTCAAATCGAGTGACATGACATCGAAAATCACAGGACTTCAATTCAAACCAAGATACAGATATACTCCTTTACAGAATCAACGATGTTTACAATGAGGCATCAGTGGGTGTATTTAAAGGTATAGACAGGATACACGAGGACCACTGTTTTTTTCTGAATTATTCAGCTTTGCACCGTTTTCCATGGTATTTCCCGAATGGACTGCATTAATGTTCATTTGACAGCTCGGACAAATCCTACAGGGCAATCCACCCACTATACCTTTACCTATCTACTGTGCCCAAATATTGCAAAGTGGGGTGTTCTGAAGCGAGCTTTTTTAAACTAATAAGACCAGTACCTTTTCATTTACATGGTCACAAATCAAATATTTCAATTGCACAGTAGTCAGCGAACTAGTTTTCTTGCACGCCACACCGCTATTTACATCGTCTCTTTTGTCTCACAAGCACGTTAAATGTTAAGACGTGCAAGGCAATGGCAATATTGCAGGCGGAAAAAAACACAACACTTGGAACACATGAGGAAAAAAATTTAAACACTTGCCTGAAATGTGTAATACCGTGTCCCATTGGGTGGGTGTACCTTTGGGGAGTTCGCCCCAGTATTCATATCGGAGAAAATCATATCTCCCTCGATGTAATCCAGAAGTAGGCAGAGCGCAACGGCGACAGTAGTAGGTAAATAAATCCTTCGCTTGTGTTCAACGGGACGAGGTGAAGCCGAACTCAAGCCTGCCCCATCCGACACATTGAGACAGTACTTTTGCCACCCGAGCGCGTACCCACTCCGGTGGGTAAAGGGTACAACAGACAAGTCACAGAAAATAAAACGAGTCCCTTCCCGTTTGTTTTCTTTTCTTAGAAAACACACGGGCAGTCGACGATGCTCGCACTATCGATCGCCCGAGTGAAATGTCAGTGCCATAGATCAGGATGGTGAGAGCTGGGGACTAGCGTACGGACACTGATAGAGACTTGGACAAACCCATCTGTTCGCTCGGATAATCACCTCCCTTTTCCACTGCCCTCAGATGTGATTATGCACAGCATCACTGCCAGGCTAGCCAATAACACATTGCCTCTCCTGAGCAGGCGTGTAGAAGGGAAACATCTTCTGTCGGCAAGAGACCGCGGGGGCTTGTGCCAGCATTCCTGAGGTGTTTATTTCCCTCGTGAATAGAGCGCAGCCTCTATGGCGATTTAATCGTTTTCATTCCCGTTAAAACTTACAGTCCATCCAGCACCGCTCGTGCATGGAATGACGTATACTGTAATTTGAATACAGACAGGACTGTGGCCTAGAAAGCAATGCTATCGTACACAGTATGGTTTCAAAGCTCACCACTCAATATTCGCGTCTACCACTATGCATCATAATATGCGTCTTTGCGTTGTGATCTTCGACATTGCTTGCGTTACTGAAAGCTTCACTGGTAACCGGGGTCTTCCAAAGAGGGATAAAACGTAATATCAGCAAGATTACAGTTTATCCTTAGGAGACAGATGTAGCTGCAGATTGCAATTCATGCAATGCATTGAAATGCGATATGGTGATTCTCAAAATCCTACCATTTACAATTACCTTTGGAGCTATGAAACCTTTATTTTGGTAGTTTGTCTAGCTATTGCATCCAGAGGCTTTCCTCTGCAAAACAAATCCTCCATCTGAAAGCACCATTTTAATAGTTTAATGCAATGTTTTATTTGCTTAGCAGAAAGTCTCATCCAATGCATTGCACACTGTAGGCTTTTCTCTTTTTGCATGTTAGCAATTTGCAGAATACCTATGGCAATTTACTAAAGCAATCCAGGTTAAGTACCATGATCAAGGGTGCAACAGCAGAGCCTCATCTGGGATTAAGACAACCTTTCGGTGTCAGTCACAGATCCTTCACTTTTTCACCATACTGCCAAATCTCCTCGAGGCAACAAAACTACCCCCAGCAATTTCCTGGTTTATTTGTGTAACTGTGTTGAATGTGTATGTGAACTCTGGTGAAGACCCAGTGCACCCATAACTCATAAAGGCTCTGACAGAACACTATCCTGCACTCTTCACTGCCCGATAGTGCCTACGCCCCCTACTGAGCAGGAGTGGCCTACCCGGCCCTGGAGAGCCATTGGGCCTGCTGGTATTTGTTTTCAACTTAAAATCACGAAACAAAGGTACAAAAGGTGAGGTGAGTTAACTGTGTAATAAACTGCTTCCGTTGATCAATTAAGTGCTGAGTAACAAGGAAAAACAGCAAACTATGCGGCTTTTCCAGGCCCAGGGTTGGCCACACCTGCTACAGAGTCAGGAGTAAGCAATCAAGAGAGGCTTGCAAGGCGATGTTAGTCATTTATCCTTCCTGTTTTAGTCATTCATTCTTCAAAATCATAGACACAGAGTACTAGTGTGGAAATAACAAGTGTTTAGTAGTATCTGGTGTTTCTTATTAGAAGTAAGTCAGTGCATCATCAACAAGCGGCTTCCGTTCAGCACATTAACCTGATTCTAGCGAAACAAGGCGAGCGCAACAGTATTTTCTTCCAGACGGTGCGCCGTGTCATTAATCTTAGTCTTCGTACGAAGCTTTATTAAAGCAATTATTGTCTGTCACCTCCACTCTCGTTTCTTCTTAAAGACCAGTTTAGAACATATCATTTGGATGAATCATAACCAGGGTTGCTGAATCATAGCTATGCAGCTAATATCACACTTGCAAATAATATCTTGTTTTCATAACTGAAACAAAAATGATATGCATAGT
Source organism: Aldrovandia affinis (assembly GCA_029706075.1). Classification (NCBI taxonomy): domain Eukaryota; kingdom Metazoa; phylum Chordata; class Actinopteri; order Notacanthiformes; family Halosauridae; genus Aldrovandia; species Aldrovandia affinis. The sequence goes on from JAINUG010000147.1 coordinate 566,900, forward strand.
TTCTGTATTAGGATTTGAGGATTTGGACCTCTGAACACACATAACGGGTAACATTATGGAATGACAATAACATTTCTAAATGACAAAAGGTAGGATATATCTTAACAGTTAATTGATAGGCAACCATTAAACAACTGGTCCTGCCAATTTTGCAATCACAGGTTATAAAAAATAGACAAATGTCCTGACATAACCACAGTTTTCAAATGCATAATTAAGCTCGGGTAGCTTTATTGTTAAGTCGCATTTGCCACAAAATCTAGATTAAACCAGTTTCCAAAATACCTCAGTGATGACTTACTATTGACGTATTTTTTCACCCTCCATAGGAGGGTGAAAAAAAACTATGCTTCGTCCATTTAAAATGAATGTCACATTGACTAAGAGTAGCTTTTAAAAACCGCAAAGAGGTCTTTTATAAAGGGAAGGTCTTTTCGCTCGATTTTCCTATACAGTGCTTCCTTGGAGAGGAATGGTATGGCTGGTTTGAAGCAATTTGACGCAATTGCCTGGGCTTTCAGGAAACAACATCAGTGGCCAGGGCTGAATAATGCAAACCCATCCCCTGTCTGCAAGCGCCCTGGTAGACCATAAATTGAACTGTATTAAACCAAGGAATACATTCGTTTCTCTTTGTGAAACCTGTATTTATGGAACCCCTTTGGATATTTGTCACCTTCTGTAAAATACATTTGTATTATCCTACTGTGATGTAGTAGGCGTAATTGTATGCACCGTAATGTTTCTTGTTAATGGCTACCTGACTTAATAATAGATTCAAGGAAATAATGCCCTGAACCCTGAGACGTCAATCTGTATCCAAACCAGGTCTGTGAATCTAATTTGGAAACACAATTACTAAGGGGCAATTGGGAATACCTGTGCACACAGTAAACTAGCGATACGTTAGCTCAGCTAATGAGGTCCCCGGCCAAGGAAACAAATCTTACTCCCACTGCTTTCTTCAGGGGCGACATAACATTCTGTAGCAGGCGCTCACGTTCTAACTCACGTCTCTGAACTCTGCTTCGTTTGCAATATCTCAAATATGTTTCGACACTTAAACTAGCAGTACATGAACGAATGTCAACATGCGAGTGCAAATATACAGTTCGCCTTTAGGATTATGTTCCAGAGACCCAATCACACAATAAGCTATGGTTGATACTGTACATGCTTTAATTTGTTTTATTTATTCGTTTTTCATCATCCCAATTCCATTTTTGTTCATTCTAATATGTCTATCATTCCAATTACAATTCATTATTAATTGGCTGGATCTGGACACCAGGATCGCCCCAGTATGGTTCTCAGCTGCACAATCTTGCTGCTCCCCGCTAGCCCTCACTGGTCTCCTTTTTATTAAAAACATGAAATCACTTCAGTGCGACCAGAAACCATGTATCAAGGGTGCCACTGAGGCATGGTGGAATGCAAACAAAATACTTAACCACCAAATGTCTACATCCTCACTCTCCCCCATTTGGCACAAACCAGGTACACATTACCATCAACAGAAACGCGTTTATCTTCTTGTACTCAATTCAATTATGACCTTCTCTAAATTACAAGAAAAATATGAACTTCCTCCAACCCAACACTTCTCATGCCTGCAATAAAGGAATTCCATTAAACCCGGCCTTGCCCAATCCCAATCCAATCTTGTGTCCCCACCTTTTCTTTATAACCTTCTTAAATTCCTTGGGAAGAAATGACCGACTTTATATTGTATACTCCAATCAGCCAATCAATCAATCCCACTTTCCACAGCCAAATGGATAGAGGACTTGAGGATAAACACTATCGATATAAAATCTTGCACCATACACACTATACACAAAAGTGATTACATGTAATGGGTTTATCTAGCACAGCACTATGCCAGCACTGCTACAACACTGACTCCTACATCCACTCACTCTGGCATTGTCCACCAGTTCACTCATTCTGGAAACAAGTTGTCTCCACCATGTCACCAGGCCCTGGGCCACAGCATCCCCCCTCCCCCTCTCTCTGCATCCTCGATATCTTGGGCAACCTTGACCTACCACCCAACCAGACGAAACTACTCTGGATTTATCCAGGTCTGGCCAAGACATACATATTACAAAACTGGGAAAATAAACATAACATCTCCATACAACAATGCCACCATCTTATCATTGAATACATTCACAGGGAACACATCACAATGTCAACAACAGCATTCAATAAGGTCTGGAGTCCATTAATAACCCATACAAATATCACTGCCAACTGATCAACTCTCACTAATTAATCACTATGTATATATTTCTGTATTTTCTTTATTTTTTGTGTTATTGTTCATTTTATTGTTTTATTGTATATAATTATTATTAGGTAACTTTATTTTCAATGTATAACTTACTCATTTTGTTATTTTCCACCATCAATTTTATTTTAAATTTAGCCATCTTTTGCCCTGCGCTGATTGTTGATTAGTCTTGATTTACTGTATTGCCCGGTTTGATGATGTGTTTTTGATCTTTCCCACTTTGGTGCTTGTGTATGGGTGTAGCACTAAATTGTCATTTTTTCAAAGATGCTGCACATGCTTCGTGAGATATTCAGAGTTCTTCTGAAACCATTGGCTTCGGGCCATTTTCTTGAGAATCAAGATTGCAGGCCAATGACTAATTCCATTTGGTGGTGATCACAAAGTCTCTCTAAAAGAGATCATGTTTCAATGCAAAACCAAAGCAAAGCTATTTTTACAAGAAGGAGCCAACGCTTTTACGAGAAGGAGTGAAACGCTTTCTGAAATGAGGCTGCTGCGTCTCGGTGACTGCTGTTCAGGAGCGTGCCTATTCTAATAGGAGGCAATGAAGCGGCGGTAAAAGGCTGCCACGCGTTGGGTTAACGGAAAAAAAGGCAATATAGAGATTTGATTTGTTTCCAGATTTCTCCACTCTCGTTCCTGGGGGTCTCATGAATTCAGGAAAGTGGAACTGATGCCCCCGATCCTCGTAACAAGTGCCAGGGGAACGTCGGATGCGCGGAGGGCAGATGGGACCTCCCATCTGTAGATGGGATCTCCCATCTGTAGGGATAAGATGCGTCTGGCCGCACGGCTCACACAGACACACAGTAGACTCGGCTTAGCCCAGGGCCGGCGCTGAGAGTCTGGGTTAGGACTGTGTCTCATTTCTGCACAATGAACGAAATTGAATTCCTGCTGATTGACAGTTGTTTCTGTTTTGAGACGAAACAGACACTAAAACCGGACATAAAAGCACATACAGGTATAATAAAGCAGCTACAGAAACGTGAATCTACACACATACACAGCCCAAGCCATGCATCCAATCAACAAATACTGGTATATGGAATGTGGATTACCTCTTTGCTATTACAACCAAAATAAATAAATGAATAAATAACAGTTATAAGACTGGTCCTTTTAAAGGCGAATTAGTACAGTTGATATTCAGAGCACAGTTATCTTCACTCAAGTCCTTCATGTTATATTCTGAACACATCCAAAAGGTGGTGCTTATTCACATTTATGAAGTTTCAAGACATGCCTAGTCACATTTTATGGCAATTATTTTGGTACTTCAGGAAAAACTGTGGTAACGTGAATTAGTACAGTTGATATTCAGGAGTGCATTTAAATCAGCTTATTCACATTTATGAATCAGCAGCAGAAGGCCAAACAATGGCTTTCAGCAGCAGAAGGCCAAACAATGGCTATAAATAATGCCCAACTTCACACGGCACAAAATCATCTTAATCCATTTTTTAATGAATGCAAATGACAATAATCTCACTTAAAGAGACCTTAGAGGACCAGGAAAGTTACAGCCACCCTACCCCCATCCGCAAACACACACACCCATGCTCACGCTCCAGGAAAGAGAGAACAAGGATGCATTTCAAAATTGTTCAATTGTTCTTGCTTTTGCAGTGGATTTGTTGAGAAGTAGACAGGATTGTTCAAAGTGATCTCTCTAGCATTGTATAATTATGAATGGATCTATTGGATAGCAATTAAAGAATCAATAATTTTGAGTAATAATTGAATGCCAATCTGGATGTTATATAACTATTTTCTGGCAAAGACTCCCAACTAACAGCCATTAAATCTGCTTGGAGAGCCAAGTGATGTAATCTTACAGATGTACAGTGTAATTAGATATAGGCTATGGATGCCCTATATGCTTATTGGTTGGAGAGACAAAGCACTGAGCTCTCATAATATTCTTGTTTTACACCACTGCCCTTTATGCAACTGCTCCAGAACTCTTTTACTACCTCTTGCCCATTAATCAAAGGCATTTACATTTACATTTTCAGCATTTTTCAGATGCTCTTATCCAGAGCAACTTGTAGGTGAAAACATACAGGTCATGGTAAATATGAAACAAAAAGGTGACTTCACTTCTTGTCATGGTACCTTCATCTCTCTTTTGTTCAATCAAATTTGCAGCGTATTTCATAGATTGAACACAACCTCTCCACCATGTTATAGACAATATTGCCAAAAGAAAATGTCCCAAGCCCAGTCCCACCACCACCACCCCCCATACACACACTCATCCCCCACCTTTTTCAAGATAAACATGATTTATGCCACCCATGTCTTCATTATAGTAGATTTTTTTACATAAATCACAACTTTATCACAAAAAATGAATGACACTTTCATTGTTAAATGTGATCTAACAAAGGTAAATGGCAAACTTGTTTGGAATTGAGATAAAGACCATACATACATCTGCACTAGTTGCAGTGGCTTGATGGTGCAGGCCGGTAAGCCTGCCAGCAAGGTACTGCAGTAGTCCAGACCCGAGACTACCAAAGCCTGGACCAGAAGTTGTGTGGCCTCTTTGGTGAGGAATGGGTGAATTCTCCAGATGTTGTGGAGGATTTACTTTAGAGAATATGAATTTGTGGGGTAAAATTAGAAGTATTCAAAAGGGTAAAGCAGTTAAGCCACAGAAATGTGTAGTGTGCACTTTCACAAATATTGTTCTGTCAAATATTTTACATTCCAGATGGAATACACACAGATTCTATGAGTCTCAACATTTCAACATTTCTATATGTAGCAACATTTCAACACATTCAATACACAATTGCACTAGAAGGTTTATACACAGATCTTTCATTATAATGCAAAACAGCAAAATTCAGCAGAATTATAAGCACTGTCTTTGTTTGTCTAAATCCTGTTTCACACAAAAGCCCTCTGTTGTCAATCACATTTGCAAATCAAATAGATTTTTGTTAAAACGGTCATGTTCGAGCATGAAAACATACTGTTCTCAAGGCAAAAATCGTACTGATTGACAAGTCCTAATCATCGTTAATGACTCTAAGCAAGCCATGCTGTTGCTACAAAGCACATATAATACAGTGATCATGCAGCATTGCACAGTGCTTCATGCTTTGTGAATGGCCCTGGCACTCTATGGCACTGGGAGCATGATTTTTTCAACTAAATAGAATGTTCTAATTCAGTTTTCGATTTATTCCCAACAACTGTGGCTATTTCATTTTTAGAGCACAAATTGTACTTGCATTCCTTTGTTTTTGGTCAAGGAAATCACCTATGGTTACTTCCTGCTGCTACGATGAGTTCTACGACGAAGGGGATTTACACCAAACCAAGCACTGAGGCAATCGTGTTGAAAAGGGGAACCTAGCAGCAAGCTAGTGAATTTTTTTTTTAGAGTTGATTGGGACATAGCCATTCATAGCAGAAATTCTATCTAGAATCTCTGCTCATAGTATAGTCAAATAAATTCTCATACAGTACGTTATTGCACATACAAAGCATGCAATTGTGTTGGTAAATATGTTTCTAAAGTGATTTCTAAACTATTATAGCTAAATAAAGAGCATATCCTTTACAATACCTAACCTAAGGTGGTCGACTGATGAACATAACTTAGATAGCGCATCAAAGTTTTTGAACTGCTAATGCTCTGTGTGGGAGTATAAATGTCATTGGCATGTAATGCTGCTCAATAACAGCGCTTTACTGGTCTCTACCATTTTGGCTCCTTAACAATGGCTTTCTGTGTTGCAATGGTTTCCAGTTTCCAGCAAAAATAATATAAAACTGTGGCACATAAAACACACTTTCATCAGTGCATTGGTCCGTTTAAAAGTGTAACATTGTTCTATTTCTGTGAGAAACTGCAGAACGCTGTAAAAAGACAAGGACGCCCGCAATGTGTCTCTGTCCTGGATTAACCCTACTGTCTGCGCATTGTGCTTTGACAACAAACCTAGAGCCATAAAAGAACAATCATTTCAGTCGAGTAAAGTAAAATGTTTTGATTTAGGTCATTGAGGCAACTTCATAATCAGTGCAACAACTTGAAGGAGGACTTTGGAACATACATCAAAAATGTATACAAAACCACTTCTTATATACATGAATACTTCATGGGATTTTACATATGTGAGGGCACAAACTGATCACACTGATGTTGCCTTCACTGCATCTTTCACTGTCACAAATTCTAAAATATCTAAACATCAAATTGTGTGTATTTGAACAATAACCTTCTTAACATAGAAGTATTGTAGGAAAACTGATTTCAAATGAAATGATTTGATGTTGTTCACAGTGCAAAGTCAAGGAGGGTGAGAGCACATACTCGGTGGCAGGTATGTGCCATGCATTCTTAATGTTCTGTACATTATAAATCGCTCTAGGATAGCAGGAATGAGGCACAAGGGAGATAATGTCATTAGCATCCCCGCTGTCATTGTAAGAAGGAACACAATGTCAAAATCTAGGACTTTAACAATGTCACTGGAAATTCTGGTATATGACAAGGATTTTGGACACTGTACACCTCACATATTGTAGTCCTCATATGAACATGAAGAGCAGTTGACTTGTAATCTACCTGACTGCAACACTAGGGAGATACAGGGGAGAAATCTGATTTATAAAATGCATTAAATTGTGATAAGACCCAGTGTGGTACATTCCAGCGCTCCAAAATTTGAATTTTCTTGGGACATTTACATTCCAGGACAGATTTGTGCTGCAGAAATCATTGTTGGTTACTGATTGAAGATCTGAAACTCCATTTTGATGCCTGCCTGAGTTGAGTTTGGGATTGTGCGCCTGGTCTCCTGTAGAGGCTGACAGATTTGCACCCGCTATAATGCGTCAGTTTTCATGACTATAATCTCCAGACGTCATGCCGAAGAAATGCAAACAGCAACAAGCAACGTTCTCGTACCTGCTTTCATGCCAAATTATACAGGAAGGTACACTTCACAAAGTTCAATTTCAAAGCCAAGAAATAAAAAAGCACAAGATTGTTCTCAAGAGCTTGCAGAGTATTCTTTGACACTAAAGCTTGACTTGCTAGTTTTCCGAAATTACACGGTTTTTTTCATGTGCTTTAAAAATTTCCTGTCTGGCACTGCCTGTCTTAACAAGGAAATATTCTGGAAGGCAATGTGCACTGGTGTTAAAAAGAAGTGTGATGATTGTTCTTTGCAGGAGAAATTAACCATCAACTACCTTCATCTAGGGCAGGGACACTGTTACACCAGCAGGCTGAGGGTGTGGGACAACTGTTTTTGGAGCTTTATGATGGACATGCTGAGCCTTCATTCACCCTGTCTGAAGGTGTGACATCACAGCCACGTTGGCTGGGAGCTACCTTGTTGCGTTAAAGGGATGTGACACAATCACATGCAGGGACCTGCTATGCCCTTTAAGGGTAAAGACTGAGTCACGGGGGGGGGCAACAACAAACAGGGAATTCTGATGGATCCCTTTTCCATTTTCGTCACCATTTGCCAGATGATGCTGTCTAGAAACATGTCTTGGGCAGTTTATTCAGGAGAACATATCTTGTAAAAGATTGTGCAGATGCTCATACCAAGATATAAGTCATACAGGTAGTGAACACTGGAAAAAATGGAAACACAACTGTGAAGGGTGTTTCTAGTGGTTCTGTAATGGTGTGGAACACATTTTCCTGGTATGGTGTGAGTGCACTCATACCCTTAGAAGGCAACATCAATGTCAATTGTTACTTACTGGTACTAAATTATCTTCTTCACTCCATGTTAAAGCCTTTTTATGACACAAAAGTGGTCTGGAAAATATACGGTAAATGCATGCAACATAATATAATGCAATATTATAATACAAGTGTATTATTTTATGTTATACCATTATACCGTTGGATGAATACTCAATTCTGATTATATATATATATATATATATATATATATATATATCATACATATGCACAGTAAATCCTTCTCACTTCTAAAACAAGTTCCATATTAAGTCACCCAAAGACACAGGCTGCATAAACAAGGAATAACATTAGTTCAGCACCGGAACGTCGCTCAGAAAGCCTGTGTGGGAGTTTACTAAAGCAACAGAACTTGTTTTCTTTGATCAAAAGATTGCAAAAACTTAGTGGAATTGTTTTCTAACATACCCAGACATGTAGTAATTCATAGTTAGCAAACACTTACGTTTACTGGTTAACTCTTTAGATTATAATTTTATTACATTTTTGGATTATTTCATAGATTACAATATAACTATGTCAAATGTATTTTCAATTCAGCTTGTTTGCTGTCACATGTAGCTATATTATGGCATCTTATTTCATATAAACAAATAAACCGTTTACTACGAACTTCTGCATTTTTCAGCGAACTTGGCTACAGCGACTCCCACACCAAGTTGCTAACTTGAAACCATACTAGGTCGAACAAGTTTGGAGTACTTAGTGCTAGCTGTCTATTTACTGTAATACTTGTCTGTCATGTAAATTATCTATTACATTAACTGTTAGCTACCTAACATGTCTGGCCAGTACCTTAGTAAACAAAACATCTGGCAAGTTAGATAGCTAACTTAATAGCCATTGCTATCTAAAATTGTTAGCAATAAACTATTTAATGCATATTTAATTATATAGGTTACTAGTCAGACATTAGCAAGCTACTGTAATACATACATGAACATTTTGATAAAGAGCTAGCACCACAATTAACTTCGGCCACAGTCCCATGGACTACTCTAACTAGGTAAGTTAGCTCACTACTACAGCTTACTGTACTTCGGCAGTTTACAAGCTTGTTAAATTAGGCCATTAATGATAACTAGCTAGCTAGCTGACGCTAGTGCCGTTAACGTACATATTTTTTATTTTCACCTTCATTACTACTTTGAGCTAATCTTGACTCAAGATAACTGGCTTTTTGCTATAATTCTGTCTGTGTTCTTGACAACAAGCATATGACTGTAATAAATGTCCAATTCCAAAACAGATTTATAAATATCTCATGTTTTATTTTGATTTCTGGCTGGTCTTTTTTGGCCCATTGTTGCCATCTACTGTACAAGTAACACTTTCATCTCTTCCTGAACCAGCAAATGAGGAACTATATTTATTGGCGGATTTACACATGCCAAACATGATCTTTAGGAATAAACCACTCCAAGCTGTGCATTCTCAGGATATGCACTTCTGGGGTGGGAATGTCACGAGGCTTAACTGCCTCATGCCGCAGCACGACCCCAGGCATGGGTATGTATCCTGAGAATGCGCGGCTTGGAGTGGTTTATTCCTTACATGTCTATGGCTCAAATGTACGTACTTCAGAGTATTACCTATGTTTTAATTGCAGTACTCCTTGCATGGGTACAGATGGCAAAGCAGTGATTCGAGAGACACAACGAAGGCTTCCAAATGGGCAGAAAAAAGTAGAAAAAATGACTTCAGAGCAATACTTGTCAATTCTATTATATTATCCCATAACGTTTCAACAATCTAAAACTTGGAAGAAAATCTGGAGAGATATTGGCAGCACAGTCTCCGCTAACTTAATGTTATTTTAAACTCCTTCAACACAGTTCCCTTGAATCTAACAATTACATAAGTTTAAATTGTATGTGCCAAGTTTCATACACTGAAATATTGACTGAAAAGAAATCCAAACAAAAGATCACTATGAGCAGTATTATCAATGCCTGTAGGGGGGTGTCTGTAAGAATACCTTTTGGCCTCTGTGGTGACCCTGTGCATTTTGAGTGAGCTCTTTTGTCCAGCATCAACTTCAAAACGGAGGAAAAAGATGTTCTCTGTCTCTCGGAGACAGGAAACTGTTTGATGCCCTGCCCTCTCCTAACAGGCAAGACACGACTGCTGTTTGCTGTGTTAGCATTACTCTCTTCAAGTAATTCTGAAGACCCTGTTTCATCTTCTCATTTGGCTTTCATGTGTTGTCTTCAGGTAAGGGTGAGTCAAGACATCCAACAGTTTATGAGCTCATTCATAGTGACACATTTCATAACCTATGCAAGATACAAAGGCGTTCTGTATAGTGATGAGAGAAAGGAAATGATCAGAGTGCATATCTAGCTGTGATTATACTGTATGTATTCCGTCTTGATTTTGGAGGTTCCTAATACTGAACTTCTAATTGCCTGTCGTGTAGCTGCAAAATTATCTGTAAATTCAAGAGGGCTACACACTAGCACCCTAAATCTTGCAGTAAGCTGACCCATTCCTTTCCACATTTCCAGAGCTGCTGCAGCTAATGTGTCAAATGAAGGAGTTGCTAGTGAGCAATGAGGGGGGGGTGGGTGTTACCCTGTTGACTGCAACCATCCCTCCCTGAGCAGACCTATGGCCAACTATGTGTTCCCCCACAAGCCACAGTCAGCACTAACAGGCTGGATTTAACAGCTGCACAACTGCAGGCCGAACGAGTGCCTCAGCCTGTAGCAACACTCAGCCAAAACACCATTTCAAATGTTTGAGATAGATCTAAAAAATCTAAAGGGAATTCGATTTATATTCATGCTTTGCTTCTTCATAACACTGGAAAACAAAGCAGACGATCTTCAAGAAGATCGGAATCCCCTTCACATGGAATGAATGTGGTCGTTATCTTTGCGGCTGTGACATCTGTGATATCATTTGAATGCTGGCGAATGTGATCAGACTTAAAATAAAGATGTCCATCCCTCTGTTTTCTGAGGTCACCATGGGATGGGAACGTGTCATTCAAAGCAGCCACAAGCGTTTTTAACCCTGAAAAGGCAAACCCTTCGATTGCTGAATTTCCAACCCCCTATCTGAGCCCTTCCAGGGGACTCCTCCACATCCATCTGACCCGTGCCCTCCGGTGTGACCCGGGGACCTGGTGTTTGTTTTGTGCTGGCTTTCGGCTTCCAGCGCATAAGTGCTGTGAGAGCGTCACATGCCATTAGTGCATCCAGGACTCAGGATCCCAGGAGTTTCCAAGATGAATGGGGTGCTGATGATGATGTGCCACACAGGGATTGGTCCCACTGTGCAGGTGTGACGGAAGTCATAGAGAGTGAGACGCATACTGACAGAGAAGGAGGACTGTCCATTTGCCCCATTTTGGAATTAGATTTATAAAGACGTGAGGCACTTATTTAAGATGTTTGAAGACCAGCTGTAAACTTTATGTCAGGTGAAAGAGAAAAAAAGAATGCAAGTATGAACTGAAAGTACATTTCTAAATATACATAGCCTAGAATTACGATTGATTCTAGCCTATGTAGATTTTGAATGAATTGCTGTTGATTTACTCAGTGAAATAAAAAAGGTCTGGATCAGGACACACCAGAAACAAGTTTGTCTGTAGCATAGAATATTTATTGCCATATTAGTTATAATTTTTACTCTTATAGATTTTATACTTATAAGTTATACATTCATAGATTAAAATGAATAAATTCAACATCCTCTTAAGTGACAACTTATCCTTGGTTAGTAACAAGATCTACACTGGTAAGTTGTGAGTTGTTTACTTTGATACTTGCATCACACCACAGCAGCTACAAGTTACCACTGCTTTAGAGTAAACAGATATGTATTCCCAGTCATCATAGATGAAGTAAACCTCTATAAACCTTCTGCATAAACTGTTGCACTATAATACAAAAAGTTAGGGATTGTAAAAATTAATAATATGAAAAATATATGTCAAGATGTTCAGCATGACTTTGGTGCAACCATCACAAAAAAGGACAACAACAACAGCACTGAATGTCTGTATCCAGTTTTTGATAGAGAGGAAATATATTTTTCCAATTGCCCAGTGGGAATCTAAATTAAAACCAGTGAGAACAATCATACAGTGCATGATTTGGTTTAAACTTGGTTTGTTGATTCTTGCTGTTTTCAATGTGAACCTTAATGACATTATCCTTACTAATATAGTTAATTGTGTTACCAACTGAGGCCACATGTTGGAACCAGAAGTTGCCTAATAAAAAGAGACAATCAATCATAAAGGAGCCTATCCAGGCTTTCACTGATTTCTTTCAAGACATAATGGCAATGCCTACATTGTCCTTGTACCTCTACAACATCAAATATTGGGACTGAATCATCAACTGGGACTACATTACGACTGACCATCTAATTTCAGAAAACCTAACACAAAATCGCTGACCAAAATATACAAGACATGTTTTTTTTCTAAAGTAACCCCAGATAAAGTATCCAGTTGTAATAATAATTTATAAACCCTCTGCTTGGTATGCCAACATTTTCATATAGCTACTAATTGACTTAAAAAAATGGCATTCAATTTAGAACTGATTTATATAAATGAAAAAAAAGTTGATTTTTCAGAGAATACACCAAACGGCACTTTTCAGTTTCTTTTTCACCAAGCACTGTTTGCAATCAGTTTACAGTTTTGAGAGTTTGAGATCAAAGTGTTTATTTTATATTTCTGCCAACTTACTGCACAAACATTGAAAGAAAGATCTACCGCAGTCTATTAGTCATCCACAACTAATAAGTGAGTCACTCAAGCAAGCTGTTATTTATAAAAATGTAGCCGTAAAGATATATAGGACCTTGTGTACTTTGTTGAGGCAATACTTATTTGCTTACTCACACCTCCTCAACAAAGGCATTGACATTTACACCTTGTTTCAATAAAAATGTATCACACACCATCGAATGGTGTTTAGAAGCAAAATTATATTTGACAATAAGCTCAACAGTTCAGCCCTTCAGTGCTCTATATGTATTAAATCTAAATGAATGAATGAATTAATTAAATTAAACTGATGTGCATCACAACCTCCTACTGTATTCAGTTACCCAGGTAATTAAAAACAATGCAATCCTCTGTATTATCCTTATTAATCCTAACCTTATTAACTTACCCTTATTAATCCCCAATATCAGCTCCATGACATACAACACATCTAACTCTTTAACCAAACTCTACCGGCCTGTGCCATCAAGACACTGCAACTAGTCCAGAATGCTGCCGCCCATGTCACCCCTCTACTCTCCTCTCTGCACTGGCTCCCCATCGCAGCACGCATCAGATTCAAATCACTGGCGCTTGCTTTTCAAGCGGCTAGAGGTGCTGCTCCCCCATACCTCCAGTCACTCATCACTCCCTACACCCCTCCCAGACCCCTCCGCTCCGCCTCCTCTGGCAAACTGACTGCCCCATCCCTCCAGGCGCCTGGCAGCCGCTCCTCGTGGTCTCGCCTCTTCTCTGTCGGTGGTGGAACGACCTTCCGCAATTGGTCAGGACCACGGAATCACTTGCGATCTTCCGCAAGAGACTCAAAACCCACCTTTTCAGACTCCACTACCACTGAATTCTGTACATCTAGCTAATTGTCATCACCACCACCGCTTACTCCATGAAAAATATATATAATAATTTACTAACCTTCTCCTTCCCAGTGTTACAGGTATGGTACGCAGCTGCCTACAATGATGTCTATCACTGTATTACTGCACTGATCTCTTGCGCGAACTATGATTGTTCCTACCATGTATGTATGCACATCTTGTAAGTCGCTCGTCTGCTAAATGCTTAAAATGTCAAATGTAAAATGAAATCACCAAATAAATTAATTAATAACGCATAACAAAACTAACTGTAGATGATATAAAGAAAATATCACATGACGTTAGGCGGCGTCCAAAAGAAAAACAAAATGTGGATCCAACCAAGGAAAGACTATTAGAATAAGAATAAAGTATAATAAACACATAAACTTGTGATGGGAGAAGGCTACAGAGCATCTGAAAGTAAAACTGTATTCATGATTCATTCCATACCCTCCTGACCGCGTACACACAATAAGACAATTGTTCAAATTCAGAACTGCGTTTTTATACTGACTGATGACAAATTGGTCAATAGAAACCCTGCGTCCTTTCATATCATTTCTTAGAAATTATATGACAAGATAATTATATAATATAAGTTATTGTAAATAATACCTAGGCTATGCTATATAGAATATACAGAGCCGGATTAATACAGTAGTGGGCCCTGGGGCTATTCATAATTTATAGGCCATGCCCCCCCCGACCCCCTGAAACCCATCCTATTGGTAGGTTTATGCTCTTGCACATAAACAACAGACCCATTTCCCAATGAAATACGCTATTCTTTTATTTTTTCAATCCCCGGTGCCCCAACCTACAGCCCCCTCCCCTCCCCCCTCCACCCCGTGACACTCAAAGCTGTGCAACAAATTGATAAAAACTGATATATAAAAAAGTTAAAATTAATAATTTGCCAAATTAATTGATTTCCCCAGTCTCCTGGGCCCTTTGCGAGGCCAGGGAGGGAAGCCAACATGACGTTCACTATGCATAAGAGTGGCCCTGTAGTACAGGGTTACGGCCGACGGCTGACGAAGGCGTTACTTTGCCTTCGTCACTACCAGTCGCAGGACTACGGCAGCGAACTCACATTAGTAGGGGGAGATTGACATAAAATAGCGAAACAAAATCTTAATTTTTTTTTAAACAAAAATAGCCACTACAGCTATAAGAATATATATTTACAATTCTGACTTAGCTGTCTGTAGATACAGGTATTCCTGAAAATAAAGCGGTCGTGACATGAACCGGGGTACTTTGCAACAAGATTTGTAATTATTTGTTTTGCATCGCTGGGACAACGACCAACACCTCGGAAAGCACAATACAATAGTGAAATATCTAGGCGATATCAGCGTCCATAAAATATCGCCTGGTTTCAAGGGTTCTTAAAATTCTCACGCAAAGAGGAGAGTCGCAATTAAGGCATGCTTTAGTAAATCAGATGGAATACTTATTTGACCTAATTAATAAAATCTCCACCATGTTTTAGCGCGTTCACCCCATATGCATGGACAAGTTTAACTATTAATTTAAAAGAAAGTCGCAAAGTCACTCCACCCAGTAAAGAACACCCTAATAGCGATTTGACTAATTGCAACCGTTTAGTAAATCCGACGTAGATTTTTGCGTTGGAAAAGCAGTCGCAGTCCTTTAGTAAATCTAGCCCTCAGTTCTTTGTAGTTCTTTGTAGTTCTCTCGAGGACAAGTACCCTGCGTCTGTAGATTTGACATTGGATACATTGTCTTTGTCTTACTGTTGTAACTTACAATAAACCAGCTCTTAATTTTAAATGAATCGTGAGTTGTATACTTTAACGAATGTGGATCCACCAGATTGTTTTGTCTATGGAAGAATTTGACAATTTAATTTGAATCTGCAGTTTTCAATCCACCCTGACTGGACCCAGGCTAGAAGCGCTGAAGAGACATCCAACAGGGAATTTGGCACGTCTGTTCTGGCAGCTCCGAGATGGTAACTGTAACTATGTCTGGGACAAACAGTGCACTGTCTCGCGAAGATGTCGGAGCCCATTCTATGTTTGTGACGATATAGCCGTAATATGTATCTGTGCCCTGTTCCTTAGAATAATAATTTTATGAATACAATAGTTTTACATGGTTTGCCCAAACTAAAAACAACCCTATGTTCAAACTACTTAAAATAAATATTTTCTTGCATATATGGCCCATATGATTTTGTAATTGCATCAGTCTGAATCCCCCCTCCCCCAGAGTTGTATTAGAGTACTGCAGGTCTGAGCGTAAATAAAGGACCATGGTGTATTTCTGTAGGTTAGAATTCAGAACTCTGGACAGCTCCCAGGAGCATGCAATAGAAAAGGCAGTGACAGGTCATAAATATGTGGTGCTGGGGGAAATACTGCCTCCAAATCTCATCCTAAACCCATGGGACAGACTGACAGACTGAGGTGGTGTGTTATACAATCCAAGCATAGCCAACCCGGGGCAGTGCTGAGCCCTTACAGTAAGTGAAACCATTTAGATTTAATGACTCATTAACAATGACAATGATGGCTGTACTCAGTATTCATGGAATAGGCACAATCCATATAGGCACACAACACCACATTTCTCTACCCATCAAGACCACACAATATTTAACATTAACATATCCACCAATGTCAAGGTAACCTACTGCAAGGCTTGCAAATGTGCATGCAGGCATTCTCATTAGGGGGAGGCTGTCTTGCACACCGTTATCTTAAAGCACAGGCTGTATTTTTTAACAAATTCCTTCACATTTACAGAAATGCAAGCAAATGGAAATCATCAGGCACTCTTTATAAAGTTCTCAGTTTATGCACTTTCCCATCCTAGTGGCTGCAAGTGTCTTTTCAACCGCCGCACTCCCGAAGAGGCCTGATTGTCTTTACTTTATTTGCAAGTTTAAACTCGTAAATCTTTCCAAGGCTGCGGGTGGGGGGTGGGGGCAGGGATCTCATAACTTTCTCATTACCGCCTCCAGTACGATGACAAATGCTTCTCTCCTCAAATGCGCAGGCTACTTTGAGACACAAATAATGTTTGGGTAGTTTCTCTTCCAAACTCGTTAAAGATTGGATAAAAACAAACGTAACCACATTAAAGGCCTGCAGCTGTGCTCTGGAATTCCACCTGGTTATCTGTTATGGTGTAGTGCAGACTGCTGGTTTCTCCTTGAGAATTTAGACCCATAGGTCTGTGTGTCTTTATGACATTTCTGTGATGGGGCACTGCAAGTAATGGGGGCCAGCTCTAAAGGAAATCATTCTGTAAAAATGTAAGGCAATATACTGACAACACAAACAAGTATAAACCACTGTTACAAAACTGAAGATCTTTTATCAGGCTAAGCTCTTCAAGATAAAGAGGTTGTGCAGGTTCAAACTGTAGCCAAGTAAGTCCATACTGATACGATACCGCATAATCTCCCATAGGTTTAAACACCTCCATTGCAAACGGTGTAACACATAACCAACACAAAGGAAATCCATAGGAATGTCTGTGGAATATATCACATGTTAATAACACATGGGAATCAATGGGCCCCCCGTGTACAGTATGTGGCTATGAGCATCTGCACCAATATTTGCTTCAGAAAGCTGGGAAAACCTCATAAATGTTGCTGACGCATCACTTTTAAAAAGATGTCCATGGTTCGGGCACCTCCTCCTCTTAGTGGCTTTGTTAAGAACAACACAAATGAGTGAACAGGAGCTGCCAGCAGAGGAGACTGTATGGTCCCACTTAGAAAAAGTTCCTTTAGTCCAACAGATTTTTCAGTCAGAGCTTCACATGTTTGGAACACAATACCCACTGACATATGAGATTCCACAACATTATATTCATTCTCTAATGATTTAAAATCGCAGTTACATTACATTACATTACATTACAGGCATTTGGCAGACGCTCTTATCCAGAGCGACGTACAACAAAGTGTTAACCGTAGTCAAGAACAGTTTAGCTGAAAGCCACCCTAGCGGGAAGTACAGTTCCAGGTGCTAGGAGCAACCACATAGTTAAACTAGGACCCTGTAGGTACATTCAAATTCAAAGGCAGCAATAAAACAAACAGAGCGGAAAATATTGGTGAAATAATGCCTTAAAGACAGTTAAAAGACATCAAATATGTCTACGCAACATAAACACTTATTTTCCTCTCTTTCAATGTGTTGCTTGGCATTGCCAGTCTGAATGCTGAATGATGTCAGTGTGCGGTACTCATAAACTAATACCCTGATACAGCTTGCCAAAATCATGTGCCTATGTATTTGTGTTTTAATGCTGCTTACTTCTAACTGTGCATCTGTCTGTGCCTGCTGCATGCACTGTGGGCTTGCTTTCTAATAATTATGTGCTTATTTGTGCATTGTGCAAGTGCAGGGATGCTGCTTGCCACTGTTTGTGTGCCTGGCTGTACCTGATGTGCATACTGTGATGCTGCCTAATTGTGTGCCTATCTGTGTCATATGTGTGTTGTAATGTTGCTTTCTTTTCATTATGTTGCTGTGGTGTGGCTTACATTTTATGTAATATTATATGTCTCCATCCACCTGCCCAGGGACTGCAGCTGAAAATCTGGCACACTTACAGTAATGTTTGCTAATGTGTACTGTCCTTGTTAAATAAATGTAATAAAAATGGGAAAAAACGTGTGGCCATGTGATCCTCTGTACCATCCTTGTTTGTCTTTATTGATGGAATTTTACAACACAGTGCACTCAAGTTAATGAGATCGGATTTGCAGACAGTGCACCTTGGCATGTTTCCAAACACACCGCTCATTCCTCAGACGTGAACACAAAGCAACGAGCATCGCGAGCAGCCAATCCCGGTCTGGCGGCCGGCCTCTGTTAATCACCGTTATTAATTGTACGGCTGACAGCAAACAGACCCATTAATGTGGTCTAACAGTGATCTGATGGAACCTGAAGAGTTTACAATGGCCAGAAGGACAGCGTGCAACCCGGCAATTAAAAGCGTGACAAGTAGAGTTAGGCAAATCGAGGCGAGGCGATTCATCACTGGAGTTGGGACACTGTGTGTCATAAATCATCTTGCATTCTACATTAGAATTTTTCTTTTTATTTGAATAGCGACAGTGTCTATAGTCCCCAGGGTTCTCCCCTAGAAACATTTTACATGATAAAACTACCACATCCTAGCGATTTCTGAGCAGTAAAACAGAGAAAATAAAACCTCATCTTATGGGAAAAAGTTAGCACTGCTCTGCTGTAACTGTTTAAAATGATGAGCTGTTATTGTCAACAGAATTCAGATGAGGAACATAGGGTAACACAGCCTGCCACGTCCTCAGATGGAATACATTAAAACCACATATAAGGTGTACATATTTTTTCTTTAGTACACACTATTTCATTTCAACTATTTAGCAGACTCCATGAGGGTTTGGTAAGCACGGTCATAGCTCATCATTATTGCCCTGCAGAGCAGCTTAATACCAACAAGAGCGAGAGTGTGGAAACTATCCTGCCCCTGAGTCTGCACTGAGCTGTGCTGGCACCTCGTCTTCCTACATTTATGAAAATGGAACGCATGTATTTATCAATATCACAGAATGGGTATTCTACATTCTACGTTACTCTACTGTACTTCTCAAACTTGGGTTTAATGTGAACGTGGACACACATTGCTATCATATTGCAAAATTGAAGTTAAACCGCTGCTTAAAATGGAAAATACAATTTGAATTTAGGGCTAAATGTATATGGGTTAAACATATGCTGGAGTTCATTCTCTGTACCTACCTTGACTATTTAAACTTATTCTTCTTTTCTGCCCCTTACTTTTGAAAAGGGTATGTTAGCTTTTCTTTTCATGTTAGTTGGCCCAACAGAAAAAAATGGTGTTAGTTCAGCTACGTAGCTGCTGATTACTAGCTAGCATTATGTAACTGAACATTAAGTAACTAATTTAGCTAACTAGAAAATTTGATACACAACAACAGGTGGTTTGAAATACAGGGCCAATGTTAGCTGTTGCAGTCCTACTGCGATGGCTAACGGTGGCTAATCACTTGCCTTCACAAATTCCACAAACTGAACATATTTAATACACAGACCAGTATGTCATGCAGCCAATTATACAGAGGGAAACCAAAAATAAAGCACTATCAATAGCTAACTAGTAAACATTATCTAACTATAATTTTAATGATGAGTTCTCAAATTTATTTAAATTAATTTGACAAATGCACCATCATATGATTTGAACATCAATAACGTGAAATAACGTAAGGTAGCTAATATAATTAGGGAATACTCTAACTGCTGGCTTGATACTTGAGTATGGTAATTAGCTAGTTATTATTATATGGGACGCAGGGTATGCAGGGCAGGATGTAGCTAGATAGTTACATATAATTAATTAACAACGTTATCTACCAAGAAACATTGCCAAACACATTTAGTCCTGCTCTCATGGCAATTTCGGTATCAATAATTGTATAGGGTTAAAGGGTGATTTCTAATCACTAAAATAGCCATACTGGAAGGGGCCTTTATTTGTATGACTTTGGAGACACTTTTGTCCCTCTTGGCCAACCATAGCTGCAGAATTATCTTTCCACAGAAGAGATTATGAAGCATAAAAATATTTATTTTCGTCTTGTTGGCAATGACAATGACGGCTGTACTCAGTACTCTTGGAATAGGCATAATCCATATAGGCACACAACACCACTTTTCTCAACCCATCAAGACCACACAATATTAAACATTAACCTATACACCAATGTCAAGTTAATGCACTGCAAGGCCTGCAAATGGATGTGCAGCCATTTTACATTATGAGGCTATCTTGCACACCGTTATCATAAAGTACAGGCTACAGTACGATTTCTGAACAAATTGCATATTCCTTCATGTTTCATGGCAGAAATGAAGGCAAATATAAATCATTAAGCTCTCTTTATAAAGTTTATGTCTATAGAGTTTTCAATATAGCTGTCTTTTCTACCACCCCACTCCCGAAGAGGCCTGATTGCTTTTACTGTATTTGTCATTTGTCTGCTCTTTAACCTGATAAGAGCCCTTACAGCATTCGAGTGAGGTGCCGACGGTAATAGGCAGTGATTTATCGCCTTGCAAGAAAGGCAATTTTATGTATAGAAACTATGTAGATATGAAAGAGAAATGATAGGTAAATGATCTTTGAATTTCCCCTCAGTTGCACAGTATAGCCTGCCACAGAGATCAAGGGATGGAGTGCAATGCTCTCCCAGATACTGTCCACTGCACGCATTAATGCTGAATAATTGTTGAACATCTCGGTATCCAAGCTATTCAGTATACACAGACCAGACAAGGAAACTTGCACTGCAACCTGCAGCTTAGACTGTTACGCTCACCATGCATCATTCCTTATACTACTGTTCCCCCTGCTGGCTAATAATGGTAATGCAAATAGTGATCTCATTCATTCCCCATTGCAAACTATAGTCCTGCCGTTCTGTTATATCACATAAATAATGCTAATGGCTTTGTTGCCATTTCCAATATGAAAGCATTTTGTTAAATATTGTATATATGGCAACATAAATACTAACAATTGATAAATATAAGTGGATAAACTTATCAATATCATCTGATTTGTAATTTTAGTCTGTGCGGTGTGACTACGTATTGAAAGCCCTAGGAATTTAATTGACCTTCACCTGTGTCTCTCATCTAAGAGAGGAAGTGTTGCCGTCTTTTGGAGGGGGCAACTGGTGCGACCGCCCCAGAGGGGAAAATTACTTTAAATAATAATAATTTCTGAAATTCTTTTTTAAATTATTATTATTTAAAACAATATATATTAAATATATAGGCTATGTTTGTGAAGCACACCCAGACATGCAAATACATTTATATAGCCTAAATGGCATATAGGCAAGTTGACGTTATATGGAAAGTGGCTGCGTCCCAATGCTTCATAAGTGCATTTAGTCTGTAGCTACGGTATTCTAATTAGCTTGAAGTTGTGTGGAGTCGGGCGGCAAAATGGCAAGCTCAAACAGCAAAGACTGAGACAAACTGATTCTGCTCATTGAGAATTCCCCTGAGAAGATGTTTGAAACAGAATATTTTCTTGTAATCCTGGATAAGTCTCTCATGTCACTAGCATCGAGATTTGAACAAATGCAAGGTTTCGTAGCTAAGTTTGTTTTCTATTTGATGTGACCAAACTGGGTGAAATGACGGAAGGTGACTTGAGAAGGCAGTGCATGGATCTGAGGAATGCTTTGTCTGATGGAGAATCTTACAACATCAATGGCCCCAACCTCTTCTCCGAGCTCAAAGTATTGAGAGAGATGATCCCTCAAGGAACCAACACTGCACTTCAAGCCCTTCAATTTCTGAAGTCAATTGAAGGCACGTTCCCAAACAGTGAAGTCGCATATTGGATTTTATTGACTATTCCAGTAACAGTGACTTCAGGAGAACAAAGCTTTTCCAAATTTAAAAAATAAAGAATTATTTGCAGACAATCATGTCTCAGGAGAGGCTATGTGGACTTGCAATGCCCTCTATCAAGAAAGACGTTGCTTCAACCCTCGACGATGTGGATCTTATTGCTGAGTTTGCTGCAATGAAGGACAGAAAGATCACACTGTAGACAGTCAGCTAGTCAGTCAGATTGGTGAGTTGTTTATGCTTATTAAAATATTTTAAATCAAGGGGCATATATGGATGGTTTGTGTGATGTCGTAGCCTGTAAAACTTTAGCTCATAGTTGTCAGAGCCTATATAATAGCTACAATGTATGCCTACGATGGGTTGGCTATTATAAACAATGGTTGATAAGCAGTTGCTAAGTCTATGATGTCATCGCATTAACAGCTGGGCCCCGCATAGGTTGACTCGCCCCAGGCCCCGCCCACCCCTTGAGACAGCCCTGTGCACAGGTCCACACAAACAGTGCACCTGACTAAATTAAATATGTAGCATGGCTAAATCAGGTAAAGGCACTGTACTGAATAATGCATAATGCACTGTAACCATCAGAATAGAACCAGCAACCGTCTCACCATGGCTCATCACATTTTCAGTGATATTTTCCAGAAGAATGTACATACACATGTCTAGTCTAAACAGAAACCTTTAACTTATAATTCCATAAGAATTAATTTAAGTTTAAATTAAACAATAATCAATATTAACATTTTCCAGTGACATTTTCCATAAGAATGTACATAAATATGTAATCTAAACAGAAACCTCTAACTTCTAATTCCATAAGAATTTATTTAAGTTTAAATTATAACATAACATTTTTATTGTGTTTACTATGGCAGCAGCACTCTAACTTCCCATTAAATAATTGCTATTAAATATGACAAAGAGATCATGTTAGAGTAAATCATATTTAAAATAGAAAGAACAGAGCTTAAAACATTTTTTTAAATTTTGATTGAAATTACATTCTGGTATACCATGTTTGGACCAATACCCGTCTATATACCAAAACCCATTTCTTTGAGAATGTCATTGTGAGCCTGTTTTAAAGACACCCCTCTGTCAGAAAAGCCACCATCAGCATCACAATGTTCTTACTGTGGATGGGTGGAGCAAAATCACCCCAATGCCTATCTAAACCAAGGCTCTCTGGGATATGTAGTTTCAATGTACAGCAAACTGTTAGCCCTAGCAGTAGCCATATCTCTCAAGGTGACATTGTCTCACTAAATTTGCTTCATCCCTGTCATGTAATGTGGGAGCTGCTCAGGGGAACATATATACTAACCTCAGAACATATTTCAAGTTTTTCAATGTAAGGGTTTGGATTAGGATTGCGGTTGGGTAAGCTGATTCTGGATCAGTTGTTTATGGCAGAACAGTGCGTTTTAGGGACTGCGCTGATCAGCAATCCAACACATGAGCATAACAGTGCGGGAAAGGATCACTGACAACACACAGAATTTACAGGACAACAATCAACAATTAGAAAAACAACACTAAACATCACTCTTCATTGCTATAGGACTAATATGGGCTTACAGAGCATTAATATTACAATGTTTATATAATATGTTCCATTTCCATGGACCATAAAATGTATGTTTGATGGCCATTTTTTTTCTTGAAGCAATGCCTTTTGACAGGCCAGCCACTCTGGGAGCTGAGATCAAAATCAAATGTAGGCTCACCAAACTCAGTTTCACAAATTGAACTGGCACTGTGGAGATTGTGCTAGTCAGAAGACATGCAATTGATATAACTTGCACAATGACATACTGTACCTTCAGATTGACTGTGGTACCTAAAGGTACAACAAATGTATCCGGCTGAAAATCATTACAGGACATTCTCTGAAAGAGTGTGGTAGGGTTTCATAATGAAATCCATAAAATGTCCTTATACCTGCTCATCCAGAAAGACTTGTTTATACAAGTACAGAGCATGTTCCATTGACTGTGTGTTTGATTACATTTTTCTTGACCACTTTTAGCTTCTCTGGTTGCTTTCAAATCCCTGTTATCACTAAGTGCACCAGCCAAACTTAGTCATTTCAGTAAGACGCTGCATTATCAGAAGATAAATAATGAAATAAAAAGTTTTACCTGCTCATCCAGAGAGAGGGAAAGCAGTGCAGGAAGAAAACAGAAATGTTAGATTAAATGCAGGTCAATAGCTCAGTTGTCATTGCAGTCATAATATCTCTCTCCTAAGAGAGAAACAGTGTAGGGTTGCTGTCTTTTGCTATAGGATCTACAGCATTAATTGGTTTATCTGTGACCGAACAAAGTTTATGCGACAGTGGTTTGTATTACCTTATTTTTGTCCCACTTTACATGAATGGCTGTAATACCTGTGTAATAACAGTGTAATTACATAAGTAGGTACAGTGTAACTACTGTGTATGTACATATTGTTACATTGTACTTACAATTGTAAAGAAAGCTGTATTTCATCATTTTAACTTTGCATGTTTGAAGTTCATATCATGATTATTGAGGAAAAGGATAATTAATTAGCTAGCTAGCACTTATCATTGTGGATGTGGGGACTTAATTTTGACCGCAGTAGAAAACAACACTTCAAATACAACCACAAACAGGTTTATACTGTTGTAAGTACAATGTAACAATGTGTACACACATATTAGTTATACTATACCTACTTTGTATTTACAGTGTAATTACACAGGCACTATGGACACTTAATGTAAAGTGGGACCAATTTAAAAAAAATGTATTAAAGGATATTTCCAACATGAAAAAGTCACGACAACTGAAAATGATGACAATTGAAGACAATTCAGGGTAATATGGAAAAAAGGTAAGAGTAAAGTATGGATAACTTTATTAAACATCAATTACAAAAACAATTTTTATTAAATGTATTATTGGTCATTTATTATTGGTCAAAATTAAGAACACACACACAAAGAATTTGTAGGAGGGACAAGGAAAAAATGGGTGAGGGGGGTTGAAGGGTAATTAACCAGATTAAGACAACTACACACAAGGTTCCAATATGCGCTATATATTGCACAGCAACACTATATATTTCTCAACCTGGAAACATTGACCTTTTCTAAATATCGTATTTACTAATATGGTTTAATGTTGGGCAAAAAATTTAAGGTGTATTTTAAGTAAGTATAATTCAGTTATAATTTGTTAAGCACTAATAATTGTACAGTAATTGTACTAGGGTGTTACAAAACTAAAGGAATTTACAAAACAGCTTTGAAGGGAATATCGCCCTTCAGGTTGGAAATACATGAATCTCTGGTGAGTCATATAAAACACAAAAAGGAACAGAAATAAATAAAACACTATGGGCTCTATTTTGAGGAAGCGATGGAGAGAAATGCGCAGAAGTGCACAAGCCATGCAGCTCACCAATGTTGAAATTATTTTAAATTATAGAATTGTGAAATAGCTGTTCGCTAGAAAGTTATCTGTAGATAGCCTCTCTTCCCCACTCCAAAATATCAATTTGCCCTTGACAGCTGTGTTTGTGCTAGCAAGGAGCTTTTTGCATCCTTAAAATATAGCCCTATGCCGACGTCAGTCACTGGAGCATACTAGATTGCTGCGCTTTGGGGAGGATTACAAAAAAGAGGAAGGTGTGCCTTTTGTGATTATCACAGCCACGAGAGACAAACTTTTTTTTAAAGTGAGAGATTTAACAAAAAGTGTCAAGTAATTGTTCATTAAATTAAAACCTGCCTCATCGCAGATGCGTCCACTGAAACTATATCTTCATGACAAATAGTGGCAGTCCTTGGCCACAGATGTTGATTATGGTTACAAACACTTGGAAGTTTAAACCAAGCCTCAACGGATTTATCCGTTGACAAGCGCAGAGAATCTACAAGCCATTGTAGACATGTTGACAAAACACAACACCTCTAATCACAGTGTAATTGCACACTTGAAATCCCCCCCCTGCAGCACCAAACTGCCACTATATAAAGCTGTGTAAACAAACGTATTCATTAACACCCACATATTCTCTTCTCCGGAGACACTCGTTTTAATTCGGCACAACACGAGCAGGCCAACATGTATGAAACCAATTAATTACCTGTGTGACTGCTTAATGGTGAATTCAAATACAAAGGATAAAAAGGCAGGTCCTGAATAAAAATCGGGGGAGGTTTTGCCTTTTTGCCTGACTGACAGTCAAACATCACATCATACCAAGACCCGTTGCCTAGCTACATCTGACATCCAAGGTTGGCAGTTTGGAAACTGCACACTCCGATACTTGGTATTAATCAAGAAGGTGCACAATATGTATATGGGTTCTGTGTCTGCCAATCCAGAACCTTAAGTTCTGTGAGCAGAGCTATTTAGCAGGGGCAGAAAGAAATTCTGATTGCATCATTTCCTTAGTAGGAAAGGGTCTGTTTAGTCTTGCTAATGAAGTACTGGCTGTTGAAATTCTCAGAATCTCTGGGACAAGCTCAACAACTCAATGTCATTATAAATAAATGTTTTAAGCTTTTCTATCTTTTCTATCTATCTTTTTGTTGGACATGCATGAAACCCACTGCTTCAACCTCACTATTAATCTGGCTATGAGAAACCCAACTGGTGTTAAAGTTCAGAAGGGTGCAAAACCACCAGGCGTGAAGAAATATGAGCTGATTCACCTTTCAGGCAAATTCGTGCTAATGCATTTGGCTGCTGCTTGTCTCGGAAGTCTGTTCGTCCTCTACTGTTGCTGAGAGATGGGTCTGAGGAGGGAGGACTGAGTTTACAAAAGTAGTTCCACAAGTGGCCAGAAGAGGGAGACATATACAACAGCTGGCTGGAATGTGTTCTCATATTTAACAGAAACCACTCCACATATACAGGAGGGTAGACAAAATAATGGAAACACTAATGAAAACTTGTATTTTGAAGTAACTTAATGACAATTAAAAGGAGTCTACATATGTTTTTCATATTAATGCCAATACTATATTACACATATGTTTCTGCTGTTTCTAAAGCAAAATGAGAGATCAAACAGATTTTGAAAGAGATCAAATAGTTTGTGCCTGAATTTAATGTGTCGGGGCCCCGGGGTGGCACAACCAGTAAAGGCACTTAAATGGAAGCCAGCATGAGCTTAACACATGCAAACTGGCCCTGTGTGTATCATAGTTACAGTCCATGGCTTGATGAGTTCTGTCTCAGAGGAGGCGGTTCGGCATTTTTGTCACTGCCGGTCACAGAGTTGCAGCGGTGAGCTTGTAGTACGAGTGAGCAATAGTTGAATTAGAAACAGGGTACAATTGGCTACCAAATTGGGAGAAAATTTGAAAATTTGAAATAAAATTGAAAAAAACCCCATTATTAAATGCATCAAGGAGAACAGTGTCGGATATCATCCTGCACACAAGGACACAATGCGTCAGAAAAGGAACATTGGTTGCAAGTTGAAGCTTGCCGTCAGGGATCGATGGACACTTATCAGGATAGTTGCTAAAAGCCACAAACAAACAAACCAAACAATGGCTAAAAAAACTGTTAACAGTTGTCTGTTCCCAACTGTTAAACATGGTGGTGGATCTGTTATGGTATAACCAGCCATGTCTTGAGTGTCATTGGGTCCGATTATTACTCTGGGTGGTGCAATTATGGCCAAGAAATATAAAGCCATTTTAGGTGACCAGGTGCACCCTATAGTGCAGATATTGTTTCCTCAAGATGTCCCCATATTCCAAGATGATAAGGCCCCCATACACACTGCTAAAAGGATTCAAGAGTGTTTCCATGAATAATATACACCATTTAGCAGCATGAACACCGGGATTAAATAAAACACCTTCTATGGCTTCCAACAATCACCAGATTCAAACATCAGTGAACAGGAAGTTCTGGGAAGTAGAATGTGGAGTAGATTTCCACCACTTTCATCACGCAAATAATGTGTGTGTGTGTGTGTGTGTTTGTGTGTGTGTGTGCATCTATGCGCACGTGTGTGTGCATGTGTACATGTACGCGTACATGGTTAAAAATGATTCGAGCTCTGCTGTAGCTCTGTTCACTCATGTTACCTAGTCCAGGAACTCTCCCAGAACAGAGATGACAGCTAGGGCTCACAGCCGACGCAGATGCATCACACAGACCCTCCTGCACCATAACGTCAAAACCTGCAGTCACTGCCTGACTCCTGGAGAGTCTTAGTCTTAGTCATCCCCCGGCAGTCACTCAGAGAACAACTGCGAAATGCAAACCTGTGGATCTGGCCATCATGCTACAGAAAGAGTTGTCTAAAGACATGTCTGAGTTTCTCCAGTTGAGTTCCTCCTGCGGTACACAGGCTACTGCTGGACGTCTTACGCTGCAGTGAGGGTGAATGCTCAAGCTCTTATTACTGTGAATTCTGTTCAGGAAACCTAAGAGAGGGTAATACAGCAGAGTGTTTCACTTAATATATGATTACTATACTCCATATGAACATTTAGTCTCCTTAGGTCGAAAGATTCGTTACACAGTTGAACCTTCAATAATTGAAACCACATTCTATCAAACTATAATATATTTGAATACAAAATACATACATTATATGTGCAGGTGTGTTAGTGTAAGTGTGTGTCCATGTGCATGTGTCTTTGTGTGTGCGTGTGTGTATATGTACAAAACAGAAACATCTTAATTCTAAATCAGAAAAAGCCAACACAAAAAAAGACTGTTCTATACAGTTCCTGACTACCACTGGTTTTGTTGAGGCAACATTAATATAAGTATATGATTCCAATCAATAATGGACTCTTTAAGAGTTTTAAAATTGAGTACTATTAGACATTCCAAATTGGGGGGAAAGGGGGCTTAAAAATATTTAAACCATGGTTATGTCATTAGATGACTATGGATCTGTTGTATTTTTGTTTACAAAGATCACTACCAAGCAAAGTTTTACACACATTACTCTGCCACATACATACTCATGTAATCACACACCATACTCAAACACACACACACACATATATACATATACACACACAGAGAAACATACACACGTGTGCACAGTACACATACATACAGTACACCTGACCCATTCCCTACACAGTCAGTACACACGGACATGCACAGTAAATACACACACACACACGCGCACATACACTAAAACACATCACTGTGCCCCTCCCCCCCCCACCTTCCTGTCTTCACTCACTCACACCTTCAAAAGTGTCGGGACCATGGGGCAGGTGTCCATGGCGACAGGAATACAGGAGGAACAAAGGGACGTCGATGCAGCTGATCGATGCTGAAGCTTGTTAGCGCCGCGTCTTGCTGTACGGTATTTAAAACAACTCCCTTTGGGCCACTGTACCACGGAGTCAGGCTGGCGCACTCATCATGTTATCCTGACAGCATTAAATACCACAGTGAGAATCTCCAGTACTTCCATATCTCCTCTTTAGTCATGCCCCTCATGTTTTACTCTTGTGTTAGTTGAGGTCATTCAGGGCTGTTCTGATGGTGTGTGAATTTCACCCGGAAGTTCACAAACCATGAGAACAGGGGATTTCAATCAGCAGGGGACAATCGGGTACAGCTGTGTATCTGATGTGTAGTGAGTTTGTACTGGCGCAAAATGGCTGCCGTCGCATTCACCCAGGTGGGTGCTGCACATTGGTGGTGGTTGAGGTGAGTTTCCACCATGTCATTGTCATTGTAAAGTGCTTTTGGTACCTTGAAAGGCGCTATATAAATCCAATGTTCAATTCCTGTTGTACTCCTTCAGCGCAATGTCCACACAGCTCAGGCACTGGACTGCAGAGAGGAAAGAAGCTGTGCATGTTTCAGAGGATGCACATGCTATTCTGCGCAGAGATGGAATGGGCCTACACGTAAGACCAGCCATTTCAAACTGGAAGAACGATAACAAAAACAAGGAGATTAAAAAGATTAAAATTAAATCAAATAAATTGAGGAATTAATTTACAGCTAAATTATGAATAAACGTCATGGCACACAAAGAGGTCTAACCGTTTCTGTCTTCTCATTCCGATAGACGTTGTCAGTTTGCTAACCTCACTGGCCCATCACGCGCTGTTCTTGGTCATTAAATGTTTTACTCCAAATGAAAAATCCATTTTGCATAATGTTAAACGATTTTCTGTTATGACAATTAGCCTGAACTCCTTTGCATATCGAGTCCGAGCTTAGTGACTTCGGCAAATCAATGGGTTTCCTGAAGAACGCCTTTATGTTCAGTTGACGATTTTTGATTGATCAGCTGCACTTTTCATCCCACCCCAATAATTTATGTGGAGGCACCCTGTGGACCTGTGTCTCCATGGTAACGTGAGCCCTCCCCCAACAGCACAGAGGCAGTCATGTGACAGGTCCCTGCGGGCGGGTCTCTGGCTGGCGGGGTCAGGTGCACGGAGCCCTGCTGGAAACTGGGGACTGTCAGGCATTTGAGGAAGAGCTGAGACAATGAGAGGAATGAGAACATCTGCTACACAATCTGGAAGCTCATTCTCACTCCTCAAAATAGAGGAGACCTTTGATCACATTCCAAATTAGATATTATGTCATTTGGGCACCTCAAAATAGAAGATAAGTAAAGAAACTACTGCTTACACCCCCTCACAGCTGAGACATAGGATTACTCAATGCTTTGGCACACAAAATATAAAATATGCCATTTCCAGCTGAAGCCTTTCCTACAGCAGTACTTCTCGGCTGATATACTGCCAAACACTGTGACAGCGGGGATTGTTATGGGGTACGTCAAAAACAGAGGTGGGTCGTAACACGCTACAGAAAATGTATTAGATGTACTTTTTAATGGGATTTGTACTTCTCAAAGTTCTCTCTGTGGACTATACTTTTAATTTTACTGGAGTACAGTGGCATGCGCAGACTCTCACAAGGGCAAGGGACAAGATAGAGAAAATGACACTTCAGACAAACAACATGAGTGGGTTTCAAATAGGGCTGTAACGACACTCACCATAATGATAATGCTGAGCTAACAATGTGATGCTAATTGTCAGGAATCATCACAACGTGACAATATAATTTAAATAGTTTATTCAAAAGACATGCTCCCGCAGAGCTGTAAATCTTCAGAACTCAGAATTTTCTGAACTGTAAACATTCTAACTGTTCATAACAAGCAATAATGGTGTTTAGACTGCTTTATAGTTTCCAGTCACTTTGCCACTACTACAATTATCTACTATATATGAACTCCAATGTTATATTTTTTCCCTGTCATCACATTTCTTAGAGATCCTGAAATCAATTAGAGAGGGGAACTTCTCATGTTCACAATTAAATAAATGGAGGAACAGTGACCTATTGCTTAATGGGACTGATTGACAGATCATGACATCCAACTGAAACTCTCTCTGGTCCTGCCCCAGCAAGCAGACAAAATGTGCTGACGTACCCTTCTCTTCCTCTTTTCTTTGTCTTCAGGGGCGGCGGATGGCATAGCGGTCTAACACACCCGAATCTTGGCTGGTCCGACACAAGTGTGAGCTGCCTATCAGGGACGCGGTTCAAAACTCCTCTGTGCCAGACCGGCCCTGGCCGTTAACCCCGATCGGGTTGATGTTTGGCCGTTCGCTCCAGGGGAGGGGGAGGGTGAACCAGCTCAAGTTCTCCATGAAGTACGTAAGGGTGTCTCCAGAATGTGGGTGGGCGAATTCTGTCTCAATGGAAGCGGAGTTTGCTGCCCTCAGAGCATTAGCTTGCCTCGTAGAGACCAGTGGCAAACTCGTGTGGAGAGGGCAAATAAAAATAAATAGAGGGTATAATTGGCCACTAAATTGGGAGAAAACTGGAAAAAAGTCAGAAACAAATCATTTAAAAAAAGAAGAGTTCATGGTTCCCTTAATGATGTTGAGTCGTCCAGGCCCAGAGGAAGAAAAGCAGCCCCAGATCATGACACTCCCACCACCATGCTTGACCATAGGGATAAGGTTATTTTGGTGGTGAGCAGTGTTGGGTTTTCGCCAGACACGGTATCCAGGTTTGTCCAGGTGGTCTCTGGCAAACTTAAGACGGGCAGCTTGGGGTTTTTTTAGACAGCAGAGGCTTCTTCCTGACTACCCTTGTATGACAGTTCTATTCATTGTTCTTGTTATTGTTGATGGATGACATCAGGTGTAGCGAGGGAGGCTTGTAGATTCCTGGATGTTATTCTTAGGTTACTTTTTACTTGATTTATTATTTTTCTTGTGGCTCTTGGTGATATTTTAGAAGGACGCCCACTTCTAGGCAGAGTCGCTGTCATGTTAAATCCTCTCCATTTGTATGTTATTTGTCTCATAGTAGACTGATGGAGCCCAAGTCTTTTTGATATGATTTTATATCCTTCTCCAGACTGATGCACACTCACTAATCTCTTCCTGAAGTCCTCTGAGGTCTCCTTAGATCCTGGCATGGTGTGTTTTGCATTCACCTGTATGGGTAACACTGAACTGACCGGGTTTCTTACACGTATTTAAGAGAGTACCACCCAAACTCTTTCCTAAAGATCTGACCTTTGATTGGTTAACTTGGTACCTAATTATATACCAACCTGATTCTACTTACCTACTTGACTTAACCAAGGCAACAGGAGGTTCACTTATTTTTGCACCTTCACTAATTCTTTTTCCTATCTTTTTACTCTACTATATGCACAATTTCCTCTACAAATGTATCAAATTGGCCAATATAGACCCTTTATTTCAGTTAAGAAAAGACTGGTTCTGATTAACTAAGGATTTTGTGGTAAAAACTCTAGATTTATATGATTGCACAAGGGGTTCATACACTTTCAAGCATCACTCTATATACTTTAAACATTACATTAGCTGCTAGGTTACCAAAGCATATGATAAGCTAGCTATCTATGTTAACATGTATCATAACAACACCAGCAACCAGCATCCATTAGCTAGTTAAATAGGTATATTCTTAGCCAGCTAGTTAAATTGTTAGCTATAGAACAATCTGTCACTGTTAACATGAGCAAAGAGTTAACAGTTATTTTTATCCTGGCGGTGACAAACATGAATGTAGCTAGCTACAGAATACTGGTTGTTAGAATTATTTTCATGAACCTACCATTAGCCTACTTCTATCACTATCCACAATCTGTTATTGATTACGGTGGCTAATGAGATTTTTAGCTCGGACCTCTAGGTATTGTGACATGATGAGAGGTCTGGAATGTTGCCACCAGGGTTGTGTGGCATGGTTTGTGCAAAAGAAAGGCTTAACAAAGTGTTTTTCTCAAAATATTGCCCGTTTTAATGGTTCAGCAATGGTTCCAACAAGATTGAGCAAAAGGCTCAAAACGGCAAAGTAAGGACACTTTCAAGTTCAAAAGGCAAACCAAAACTGTTTAACAAAAGAGGAGCTGATTCTCCTCCCTCAGCCACTGTTTCTGTCTCTCTTCCTAAGTGTGGCAAGTGCCCTCTTCTTCAGGGCACTGGCTGAGGCAATTAGGACCTCAAATGCTTCCAGCTGGGAATAAATTCTCCCAGGCCTGACAACCTTGTCTTGTCTTTGTAGTTTTTAAAGGGTGGCCATTTTGTTTTGTGGTCCTTTTCTGAAGCCACTTTGAGGGGATGTACCTCCCATCTATAACGCAACCTCTTATGATGCCACAATATTAATCAGGGCTGTGTGTGCGTTTCATAACAACTGTATGCCTTCAGATTTTTTTTAAATGAAAAGAGCACTTCATATCTTGGGCCAAAACTTTTTTTACGCTTACTCAAGTAGTTTTGTAGGATAGCTACTTTCACTTATACTTGATCTTATTTTCAATGAAGTCATTTTCTTTTTACTTAGCTATGGCCTCCCCTCTTGTCGAAATAGTGGACATGGGGGAAATGTTCCTGGTTTTCATGGCTTATAACTTCGCATACGCTGGATCGAGAACAGAACTGTGCTGACCAGAAGCAAGGCCAGCTGACATGACTGCGAGTCTGTGAGTCTGTCCAAGAGCACACACCAAATGCAATCATTTATATTTATAGTACTGCGCAGCCCCCCCCACTTCACTCTGTCTCAGGCTCTGCTTCTTTATCTGTTGCCATATCTCACTCTGCCACTCTCTCTCTCTCTCTCTCTAAATGGTGGAATATATCTGGAGCACATAGAGATCACATGGCAGTTCTTCAGTCCGGGAAGAGGTCAATGGGTGAAGTTTCAGTTAACATTTACTGTTTACACCAGATTGACCTGCGAACCTCTGACCCCTGAACCCTATCAGTCTGTCAGAGTCGCATCCTACACAAAGAGCAAATAATACAATAAACGTAGCTCAAAGGGGAGAATGCACGTTGCTTTATAACATTCACTTATCTCTGATGTAGCTGATGAGCTCGATTCAAACCACGTTACACATAGATCTGTCGTGTCCTAAGCTTTGATTTTAACAAACAATAACAATATTTTTCCAGACAAAGGAAGCTGCTTGACAGTGAATCTGTGTTCTGAAAATTCATTTTAACGCTAATCGATAGTGATATTTGTTCATGGATGCAGTTGGTTGCAGAGGAAAAGCAAACGGCAGCTTTTCCAAGATGGAGAGGTGTGCTTGGTTGTACCTGAGAGAATGTGTACAGTCAGTAAAGATGGATGGAGGACAATGTACATTTTGCATAAGGATGACTGCTGTGCAAGAAAATGAAAATAGATTGTTAAAAACAATAGGTTCCTCTAAATTTAATTCCTAAGGCCTTCATAAGCCATACATAACACCTTTATAAGAATGACATCACTACTCTATAAAGCATTCATGATCAACTTCAGTGATTTACGGATGAAATAGTGTGATACAGCACATGCTGTGTTAAAAATGAGCACACGCTGGCAAATGTGTCAGTCATCATAAAGAAAACATTTGCCTATAACTGATTTAACTGTGAAAATGCCATGCTGATGAAGGTGTTACATAGAAAGTTCATATAATACAAAGTGTGCACATATATTCAACAGGCAGAATTAATAAATCACAAGAGCATCAATAAGTAGGTATAGAATAGCCAGCAACATGTCAGTGATTCAGCATCAACTTAGTTCAAAAAGACATGCATACACACAGTCCCTATCACTGATACATGCGCAGAGTGCTATGACAAAGACATAAAAATGCAAAGCAATGATGTTGCTAATCATTTCTCTATCCTATAGCAGTATACCAGTAATCTAATGATTGTATTGCTTGTTATAGTGTTTTTATTTCTGCCCAGATGTCAGTGTAGGTTTGAAATCAGATGTTTGGGTAATATAATAGATGTAAGGATTTAGATGTAAAGTAGACTCCGTTTTTATTCACACCTTGATAAAGATGAACAAAAGAGATCTAAAATAGACTATAGAAGTAATGAGCTTTATTTTATGCTCACAAAATGGGCGCAATTATATTCTTTAATAATAATGCATTGACATGAACCACAATTGAACGGTTCACAAATTATTATTTTTGCCCCAGAAAAAGTCACAAATATTCACACCCCTGTTATCAGTACTTTGTGCTTCCTCCTTTGGCCATTATAACAGCAAGTAGTCACCTTCTGTAGTGTTGCACGAGGCTATGGAACGTCTTGGGGGGGATCCTCAACCATTCCTCCATGCAGAATTGTTCTAGTTCCTTCAGATTCTTGGGTTGACATTTTTGGACTGCTTGTTTGAGTTCAAACCACAAATGTTCAAATGGATTCAGATCTGGAGACTGAGATGGTCACGTCAGGACACTGATCTTGTGCTCTGTCAATCATATATATATGTCATTTAGCAGACACTTTTATCCAAAACAACTTACAGTAGTGAATGCATACATTTGTCAGTATATGTGGTCCAAGTGGGAATTGAACCCACAACCTAAGTGTTGCCAACACCATGCTCTACCTACTGAGCCACACAGAACCACACTCTACCTACTGAGCCACAGAACCATCATTTTTTAGTTGCTTTGGACATATGTTTGGGATCGTTGTCTTGTTGGAAGTTCCATCTGCCGCCAAGGTGTAGCTTCCTGGCAGAGGGAAGGTTTCTGGACAGAATGTCTTGGTATATACTGGAGTTCATGATTCCATCTATTTTAATAAGGGCCCCAGGGCCTGTGGATGTAAGACAACCCCAAAAGATCCACCACCATGTTTCACCACAGGCATGATGTGCTTTTCAACATTACTTACATTCTTTGGACCCAAACATAAAGCTGATGTGCATGTCCAAAAATCTGACCACAAGACATGGTTCCAGTTGTAGTTCAGATGTAGTTTGGTGAATTCAAGATGCCTTTTTTGGTGAATTGTCTTCAAAAGAGGCTTCCTACTTGCAACTCATTGCCATTGTCATATAGGCATCGTCGAATAGTAGCTTTAGACACCTTGTAACCCCAAGATGCCAGGTTGTTTTGGAGATCTTGAACTGTGCCCCTTGGACTTTTTTGTCTCTCGAACCATCCGTCTCACTACACGTGGGGGCAAGATAGACTTGCGTCCTGTACCTGGCAGGTTAGCCACTGTTCCATTGGCGTTAAACTTCCTAATATTTGACACCAGAGTGGAAAGCGGTATCTTTAACTTTTTAGTGATTTTTTTGTAGCCATCTCCTGATCTGTAACCTTTTGTCTGATGCTTTCAGGGAGTTCTTTGCCTTTCACCATGATAATGGTTCTAGCCCAGAACTAAAAAGCCTGATTTAATATCGTGGTCTTCTCGAGGCCAGGGGTGTGGCCTGCACCCACACTGGCCCTTCTTGGATAAGATTGGACATCCCTGCCCTAGGCAAACAGTAAACCATTGTAGATTAAAAATAAATAAAAAAATAAGAATAGTTAGGGGTGTGAATAACTGTGATCCAGATGTTTTCTGGAAGAAAAATATTATTAATAAAACAAAATATGTTTTCTGAACAATTGTAATAGTATTGTAGGTTTGAAATTTTCTGAATCTTTTTAGCATAACATATACCTTTATATTTATGTTATATTTATATTACTTTTATAGTTTATTTTATACAATCTATTTTGTTCATCTTTATCAAGGGTGTGAATAAAAACATAATGTAGATGAAGGGCTGTCTCTTGCAGCCTGAAATGTAACACAGCTGGCCTGTCAAAGTATATTTGTTGTAGGGCCTTCCTGTATAATTCTAAATAGCAGGGCTGTGTGTGCGCATGTATGTGTGTGTACAACAGTGAGAGTACTTGTGTGTGTGAGAAAATGTGTGTGTGTGTGTGTGTGTGTGTGTGTGTGTGTGTGTGTGTGTGTGTGTGTGTGTGTGTGACTGTGCGCAACAGAGAGATAGTGACTGTGTGTGTTTGTGTGTATGTGTGCATTCATGTGTGTGTGAATGTCTGTGTGAGAGTGAGTATGTGTGCGTGGGGGGGCAATGCGAAATGCGAGGGAAAATGCATGAGCGCACGTATGTGTGTATGCGAGAGGGTGTATGTGTGTGTTACAAATTGATGAGTCGGTCTCCTCAGGTGAAGTACTGAATGGCTCCATTAGCACTGGAAGATGGCACTTGGATCCATTAGTGAACCATAAACTGCCAGCTGAATTACTGTGAGGGTCGACTCTGTGAATAGTTCCTCTTCCTTTTACACACATGACTTAGACCTGCACTGTAAAGGACAGGAAATCAGAATAATTTTGCCTTTGGCTTTTTTTTTTTTTTTTTTCAAAGAGAAGTTTGTGTCAGTAATGTTAAACAAATAGTTTACATTATATATATATGAACAATATAGAACTGAAACTAAGTAAACCCATTAAATTGAGTAGTGTTGTTAAACAGCACAGACAACCCTATATTTCTCCACCTATATCACAATCAAGATCATAGACACTTAGAGACGTAACAAAAAAAAAAACGACTAAAATATTAGGGTACGTAATGCCCACAAATCACAATGAATGATGGATGAGCTCCTGTGATGTCACAGTCGGAGAGGGGAGGGTTTATTGGCAAAATCAAATTGATATGCCCTCACGCCCTCTCTGATCACCGTCCTCCTTCCAAAGGCGCCCCAGGGGGTGGGTTGGCCCGATCATCTGCTGAAGCCAGGGGTGGCAGCCCATCAGACAAAGCTGTGGGATGGTGAGCTGGGGATCGAGGGAGAATAAACGGGTGGACACACACAAGCACATGCCAATCACCCTGAGTTACAGTTGACCCCTGTGCCATCATACATTCAATGACCACTCACGCCCTATAAACGGGAGCATTGTAACCTGGAAGAGACCATTCCCACCAGGACATAAACCATGCCAGGAAAATGCACCCCACCTGTACAACTCTCAAAATAAGTTCAAAGTAGTATTTATCACTAATCCTGCTCACACTGTGGATGAAGAATTACAGTGATTACAGCCAAGTACATTACATGCATCCCGGCTGCTTTTTGGGAAGTGTGCTCTTGTAAATCAAGCTGGAGTTACAGTACAAAGACACGAGAAACCAGGCACTGGTTTGACATGATCAGTTGCTTCGGTGTTCAGAGCCAATTCCTCAGGGGAAACTGGGCTCTGCTCTTCCAAATCCAGCAGCTGCTTTAGAAACGTATTGTGAGATGTCGGAGGCAGAGGTGATCAAAGGCAATCCTACTCGCCATTCAGCTTCCCTCTGCAAAGCTTGCCAGTGCTTTGAACTCGGAAAACGTCAAATGTGCTGCATGTCGACCCCATCGTTTGGGGTCGATGCTGACAGAACCATGCATCTGTTCATTTATGGGAGAAACGTCTACTTTGGCAATCTCACTCAGCGCTTTAAGGACAGGCACGCGCCCAAATGTGTCTAAGACAGAGCGCAAAGGATACTGACATAACATGATAAGAACTTTGACCTTGGAAATATACTCAAGTAATAGGATGACGGAAATTAGAAGAACTTGAAAAGGTATTCGCAAGATATTCACAGGGCCTCATCTGGGATTTGAACATACAACCTACTGGTTATATCTGCCAGGTAGAAGTATGTACCCTCTCCAGTCAATACTTGAGAGGTGCAGATGACTGAAGTCACAGGTATAACAGACATGTGCTAACATGTTTAATGAAGGAGACTTTTGTACACAGAACATTGCCGGTTTAAATTGTAGGCAGTGCATTACTGTTGTACAGTGACAATGTGCATGAGCATTAAACTTCACTTGAATATTCCCAGTATCTATCTTTATAAACCCATCAATACAACTGAATTAAACTCCTAAGACTTTCTCAGGAAAGGGCCCTGCTATGACAATCGCAGGTTATTTGGGCTTTCTTACAGACCGCACATGGTGCAAACATTTAGAGGCAGTTTCGTAAACCTGAGCACCACTCAAGTGCTTTCCATCAGTCTTTACATGAAGGCGCAAAGGAAATCGATATCCCAATTCCTATCTCCGGTCACTGAACCCCCCAAGCAGTTGTGGAGGTGAGAAGCCATCATTCTGGTCATGAGGCTGCACTGCTGTGATAAGCATTTGGAGTAGTGAAACCTACACAGAGGGCTCCCACAATATTGAGCAGGCCCATTTTGCCCTTAGGTTGCACACTGACATTGCTTCTGTGGATTTTTCTTGTTTCAGCAAGCCCCTTGTGGAGAAAAATCATGGTGGTTTTGAGCTACTTATGACACCGCTGTCCCCATGAATCATGGCGGTTTTGATGTCTTTTGCGTTTTACTGCACTGATGACACTTATGTAAGTCGCTCGGATGCGTCTGCTTAAAATGTAAATGGTGAGTGACAGATGGCACTTTTACAAGATGCATCTGGTCCAGTCGGATGACGTGAGGCCCACATATTCCTCATCTCTCCCTGCATAGTCTCACTGCTGCTCAATAACAGTGAATTTCCCAAAATAAACCACTATTGCTATGATGTCAGTTTGAGACAAGTAGTGAGACAAGTTTGATATGAGATCAAATCTAAATCATCTCACTCTAGGGACAGTGAATTATATGCTGGATTAAGATGGTCACTCAGAATGGCTTTGCATTTATTGGCATTTGCCTCACCCTCTAAGGGGTTGAGTGGACCTAACCATGTCAGGAAAGTACACCCCACACCATAACAGAGCCAGCAGAACTCTTCACCTCGGGAAACAAGCACTTGGGACTGTAGGTTTCTTTTGGCGTGCCCCACACATGCACTCATCCACTTGCTAAGAACAGGGTGAAGGATAACTCTTCTGACCATATGACTTTTTCCACTGCTCAGTAGACCACTGCCTGTGTTCTTTGAACCACTTTACTCACAAAGGTGCATTTTTGCATGTAATAAGGGGTTTATACACTGCAACCCAACCATAGTATCCCTCTCTTTTTTTTTGTGGTAAATTGGGAAAGTTCTTTTTATTTATTTTTTTATATATTTTTTTGAACGAAAAACAGATACAACAACATGACACTACACACATGTACAAATATACCTAAACACTTGTGGATAAAGAGATAAAAAAGGAAAAATACAAGGGGGGGGGGGGTTATACCATGTAGTATACAAATATTATAATGCGATTCCATCAATATAATGCCATTTAAACAAAGGTTATAAATAAGGGCCCCAACTTAAATTAAGGCCTTAATAAAATCAATCCTCTTGGTCCAATTATTCAAGATCGTAGTTGAAGCCGCATGAAGCTTCGCAGTTGAGCGCTCTCTGGACTGTTCTTGATTAAACTGTCTGCCTACTCACGCCATAGATTGGTATCTGGTATTGGTATCAACTGATTCAGAGTTTCTCTTCATCTCAAACCAGTGCATGGACAACATGGCCGAGTATGCGCTTTGTGTAGTATTATCCTCTGTCACGCCATTAGACCCATAACTGACACCGGCCCGCCGCTGGGCCATATAGATCACATCACGTTCTCCTTTAAATATCATTGAATGACAACCAGTGCCACCAGTAATATGCTCATGTGACATGACCCAGGGGTATAATTGATTCCACTTCCCCCCATATATGCTGAAGTTTGTCTATGTCTATTTCCTGTGCTACCTGACTAAAGAACACTAACTGGCACTGTAAATCATTTTGTACAAATGAGGGCAGAGAAGTGCCAGAAGTGCAATTTTGTCTTTGCTAAACAAATGTGTTATATTATTTACATATACTTATAATAATTACATATTGTTTATATTGGTGCAATATTTTGATAGATCTTATTTATTTTTATCATTTTGACAGTTGTTGCTGTTTTTATTTTGTTTTGTTTTTTTAAGTTGATAATGGTGAATGCCTGTTGGTGACTTTTTTACCATTGAAAAAAAAACTTTATTGCTATACAATTCTTTGGTTTGACTTTGGTGTGTGTGTCTCATAGGCAACAGAATGTTGTAGTGTGATTCTCAGTGTCACAGAAGTGAACAGGGCCACTTGAGGACATTAGGAGACACTTTGAGCCATCACATTAGTATCTGTTTTATGAGCAAAATAATGATCCATAATGGTCTGGGTGATAAAAACAGGCTTTATAGTCATCAAAATGTTGATGACATCATTGGGCTTGAGTCTGTTTTTTCACAAGCCTGTTCACATGTATATAATGAGGTTTGACTCATTTATTGCTTTTCAGACATGAGATTCTACATAAGAAACAATAAAGTAGGCTTTTATAGTTATGTTTCATCTTCGGTCCTTTGGGATATGTATGTCCAGATGCTATTTGAGCACCCCCATAAACTACAATGTGTTTCCTTTCAAATTATACCAAAAAGGTGTAATGCCAAAACAAAGGGGATGACGGTTAAGGCGTTAAATTAAGTTGTCCATTGTTATGCATGTAAGTTATTGCTTTGAGCGTGTGGTCTGTTAAAAAGCCACTATTATAAAAGTTGGATCTTACATACTTTTATTCACCCACCACCTCACATACAAAGAAGCGCATTGCGC
Source organism: Aldrovandia affinis (assembly GCA_029706075.1). Classification (NCBI taxonomy): domain Eukaryota; kingdom Metazoa; phylum Chordata; class Actinopteri; order Notacanthiformes; family Halosauridae; genus Aldrovandia; species Aldrovandia affinis. Next base: position 608,862 of record JAINUG010000147.1, read on the forward strand.
ACAAGGCTTTTTCTCGATAAATTTTTCTGTATGTACAGCTAATAATAATAATCGGACTACATTTCTAATGAACTGTTAGATGTTGCTATAAAAAGCTCCACTGTTTATCTAATATACCCTGGAGAGAGCTCTGGGAATTGGCTGGGGGAGGTGTTCTGGTGGATTACTGTCCCCCTCTCTCTGACACATATACTGAAGGCTGACACAAACACTGTGGCTTAACAGAGAAGCGTTTGAGTGGTTAAGTGTATATATGGCTCCCATACAAATATTGTTGTTATTTATGTTGGTGGGGGTTACCACCACATAACTATTTCCTGCCCTCATATACATTGTCCTACCAACAATTCCCTGCAGGAATGAAGCAAATTAATGCTACCGAGTCATGACCACTGGCAGCTAACCCCTGGTATCCCTCCCTAGTGAGTTGTCATCAAAGCCTGTGCCTGTGGTCTGGAGTCATTGGTCTACAGCAGTTTACTCTCTCTCTCTCTCCAGTACAAGGAGTTGTCTGTAGCAGAGCTGAAAAGGTTGTGCATTTTAAATCTTAAAGGAGTATTCTTGAACATTTTTTCATAACTGATTGCTGATTGCTTTTTTGTGCATATTCCCATTATTTAGTGACATTGTATTTAGCACAGCCATTTTCTCCTTAAAAATTAGCCACCTTAGCCAAAATGAAAAAGAGTAGATTTTAGCATACTCCAAAAAGCATGAAAATGTTCCATCAACAAACTCCAACACAACTCATACGCCTTATGCTATATGATTTTTTATGTTTGAATTAATGTTGTTGCTCATTGTTTTTACTGATTATTAGTATACTAATACGTATGTGGAATACGTTTTTGCAAGTCTTCCTGCCGGGACTAATTGTCTTTTCTTGGATACACTTGCCTGTAGGATATTATGTAGACTGCAGAAGCACACAACAGACTATGCTGGGGCCAAACAGAAAGGATTTAAGTATGGGATTTAATAGGATTTAATATGCACAAGAAATCTGTCAGGACCCTTCAGAAGAGGATCTCGATCAAGTACGGAACTGCAGACTGCCAGTGCGCTCTTACACCACAGCAGCTGCATAGGCCTGTCGACTGAGAGACAGATAAATCATATCGATCGGAACAGGGTGTCGTGTGCTCTGTAATGCCAAGTCTGAGACCAGCATCTGACAGGACCATCCCACAATGCCCAATCAATGATACATCCTGGGAGAATGGGAAAAGTCTCTCAGATCAGACACAATCTTTAGACATCACAAATGCTCGACAAACAAAGAGGCCAATTATGTCCCATTTTACTCAATTTCAGGTAAAAACAAAACTGGGAGAGGGAAGAAAGGATCAAAACCGAAAGGACAACTGAGGGTAAAATAACATTTAAAGGTGTCGTCTGAAAAAATATAACTTTCTTACATTATTTATTATTAATGACAAAAAAATGTATTATGAACCACAGGGAAAATGTTAATCTGTACGCACCTTCTCTGCAACAGAAAATGCCAGGGGAAAGGGTTAAACCTTACTGGTTTCTTCATCTTGATGAGTTTCTTTTTTTCAGATGACAAGATGGCGTTGTGAAGCCCACCCCACTGTGGTGGCCCAGTGGTGCAGTCCAAGACTGCATGCTCTCTCGCCTTTTTTACGATAATCTGTGTGAGTGATCAATACTCTAGTATCTCATTACTGTCCAGCTGAGAAGGGAAGCCCTATGATGGGCATCTGTGGGGCTGACTGGCTATGCCAACATACTCATTCCGTTTGTTTTCCCTTTACCTTCTCAGACCGAAGAGCCATTAAAAGGCATCAAAGTTTATTCTACACAAAAAATAAAACCCAGGCCAAGTGTTTAGTTGGATAATAATCTATATTAGACCACAGGGGTTGCTTATCTTGAGGATTTGTTTTTGGCCTTCATTCCAACCAGGCACTTAACCACCTGATTCAAGGAATAATTGGTATTGATTGGACATTTTTAGCTCCTCCCCGGTTCTGGGAGTGGTTAATGGTTTAAAAATAGCAGGAAAACCTACTGAGCCTTCAGTGTAGCCATGGTCTAAAAAGCAGTTCACTGTAGACTAGAGCTGTGGAAATGCAAGGCATTTCAAAAAGCATGAAGAGTACATGGAGGAGCAGCTTTTCTAAGGCTGTGTCTGAAAATAGTCAAAAATCCCTTTCTGCCCCCAGGTTGTTTTACTACTGCAGCTGAGTGCTTGATAAAGCATGAGCTGAGCTATTCGAAGACGCAGCATTTGTCATGTGACCTGGCATTTGTTGACAGCTCTCTCTCTCTCTCTCTCTCTCTCTCTCTCTCTCTCTCTCTCTCTCTCTCTCTCTCTCTCTCTCTCTCTCTCTCTCTCTCTCTCTCTCTCTCTCTCTCTCTCTCTCTCTCTCTCTCTCTCTCTCTCTCTTGCTCTCTCTCTCTATTTCTTCCTGAAAAGTAGCACAGAGACCATGGGGAATAATAGCAAATGGATAATGACCGACATAACAGACTTACCATAGATATTTTGTATGATGTATGGAGAGATGTATGCAGAGTTCTGCCCTGTCCCGTTAAGTGTTGATGTCTGTTAAATGTGAATGGATGGAAGCGATGTGGAAAGCCGCTGATTGTCTGTGTTTGTGGTGTGTTCCCCCGAAAGGGGATTACCCCCTCGGAGGAGGCAGGCTTTCATGTAGTTTTGTTTATTTTAGTTAATAGTTTTTGCCTGAAAGCTTCACGGTGAGTAGGGTGAAGACTTTGTGTTTCTGTTTGTTTTATTTAAGCTGCTCTCCCACTGTTTCTCTCTCCCGGGTCTGGGAGAGAGGCGGAAAAAAATTAAGATCCGGTCTGTAGACCAGCAAACCCCACTCCTCTGCCAGTTCTTACCATCGTCTGCTCTGCTCCAGTCCAGGGATTGTCACGTGGCATGTGGCACTCCAATACTACAAACAGCTGCCTGTTGTATTTGTTTGTCTCTCGTATCCCATGCTTAAAACCCAGAAGTATGGATATGGATCTTTTCGCCTCCAGGACTACATCTTTCCAGATGCCCCTGCCATCTCCCTGACATCCTGACAGGATTCTCTGAGCTCCTGGGCCTCGGGTAGCATAATGGTCAAAGCATTCGCCCGGAATGCAAGTTGCCTACTGCAGCCACGTAGGCAGATTTTTGGCCTAGGGGAGGTTGGCACAACTCCAGTCCGTGCCAACCTCGGTCAGCCTTTCTGAAGCAATATTCAAGCTAAACCTACTATACATTCAGTCCCACCTCTACTGTCATCAAAAAGGCAAGCAAACAGCAGTAGTTTCTAGCATCCTGATATGGAAAATCAGTGCTCATTACCTGCTGATGAGATATGTGAACAGTAGGTAAGAGAGGGCTGGAAAATCAGGAGAAGCAGGAACTGGGCACCAGTTGGTTTTGAGAGTTTATTTGATGTAGTGTGAATGTGGTTAAGAGGGACATTCCTACTGTGAGGACTCTGGTTCTAGATCACAGCACCAGCTGCGACTACTGGAGTGCCAAACATTCCGGAACACGAAGTGACTTTCAGATGTGAGCGTCTTCTCCAAAGACCACTTCACCATCTCAGTTGAACATGCTTATGCCCAGCCAACAAAGTAACTGACATGGACTGTCTGGTTTGAGCAGCATTTTCAGCTTGCGTCAAATGTGACAGACGAGACAGCTATCGGCAAGCTGTGGCAAGCGACACCCAACCCATCTCCCTCTCTGACACTTCCGTCATTTGAAATAAAAATTATAAAAAAGAGACAAAACATCCTCTGCATTGTTATGCTTGACACAGCCGCACTTTGACCTCTAGACATGCCGCCTCAGCCCAAGGCATTTGTGTGGCACCGTGAGATGTGTGTGTGTGGCACGGCGGAGGGTTGACCCTTACACAGAAAGTGGGCAGGGGGTGGGCAGGGAGATCTGTGGTTCTGTGTGGCTCAGTAGGTAGAGCGTGGCGCTGACAATGCTTAGGTTGTGGGTTTGATTCCCACTAGGACCACATATACTGAAAAATGTATGCATTTCACTACTGTAAGTCGCTTTGGATAAAAGCGTCTGCTAAATGGCGTCTGCTAAATGGCATATATATATATAGATCTGAAATCAGAATGAATGAAAGACTACTGCTTCTCTGGGCCCTCTCTCCACGCCTCCCTGCAGTGATGATGCACTAACGAAACGCACACCACCTGCCACTTATCCACCAAATTAGAACGCATCCGTCCATAAAAGCACATCTGTAAACCTCTGATGTAATCATCTCGCCAGCTGTAGTTGCGACTGCACGATGTGACTGGAGGGAAAAGCGGACGGTTGGTGCTCATCCTCTCTCATTCTCCCATCACGGAGACCTCATATTCAAATGACATTGAGTCACTTGGTTCCAGTTGCGATATTCGTGACATCATTTTCTGTGTCAGAGAGCAACTAAAACTAGACCTAAACTTAAAAACTGCATTGCACATCAAAGGTCAAAACCAATCATAATTATGTATTGAATGCGCATAAAAAAATATATGAATAAGGCATAGCCTGCACCACAGACAGTTATGTGGTGGAGGGCTGAGGGAGCTCTGAATCTTGAATCCCTTTTGAGACACTGCAAATCTCTCTGTAAGCAAGTTAAATTTCCCTCCGTAAAAACAAAAGCTGTTTGCTAAGGAGGTTACAGAGCTTAAAAGATGCATTAGATGTAAAATCACAAACGCTGTCAGCCACTTTAAGTCAGAAGCAATCAGCATAGTGGTTATATCGCACAGGCTAATTAGCACTGCCAAGGTAATTCATGGAATCATTTGTGTGTGAATAACACAGACAGAGGGATCCAGATGGCAAAGTGACATCTTATCTACAAGGGTTCAGCAGCATTAGCACGTCATCAGCACGTTTGTACCGTCATTCTACGACGGCAAGCCACGCGTGCTTCTGCCGCCGAGTTTTGCGTACATAAAAATGTATGGTCACGGTCAATTTCTCCAAAAAACACAAGCGCTCTTGAGCAAACACTGCTCATGCTTTTGGTCATGCTTTCTAGAGGAACGAGGGATACACTCACACAATCATTTAAGAAAGTGTTGTTGTTTTTTTAAACAGCCTGCAAATAAGTACCATTTCAGCAGTTGCCTTTATCAAGACACCTTTTTGTTTGCTTGCGTGTTTGTACAAATCTGCCACTCACAACATGAATAGAGAAGTGTTACATGGGAGACATCAGAACAGCTTCAGAAGCTTCAGAACAGCTTCAATCATTCTTGGAATGCTGGTATATGTTATGAACTGTTTCGAGTGGGCTATTGGGCGCATTGTCATCTTGGAATGGGAACATCTTGAGGAAACAATTTTTAGGGTGCACCTGGCTTCATATTCCTTGGCTGTAATTCTACCATGCAGAGAAATAATCATACCCACTGACTCTCACAAGATGGCTGCCCACATGATAACAGATCCACCACCATGTTTAACAGTTGGGAACAGGCAATGTGGGTTGAACGCGTCCTTTGGCTTTCTCCAAACATAAACCCATCCAAATGTAGGAAATAATAAAAGACGACTCATCAGACCATATTACTTTTTTCCCCACTGCTCAGAAGTCCAGGTTTTGTGCTCATTACACCAGGTTATGCATTTTTGCACATTGGGCTTGGTCACAAGCGGTTTTGAAATTGCAGCCCCACCATAAATATCAGCTTTGTGAAGCTCAAAACATCACAGAGGTGTAGATTCAGTTCTATTTTCATTTTTGAGCTCATGCTTTCTGGTTTTTAGCAACTATCCTGTTAGGTGTCTGTCTATCCCTGTCAGTGAGCTTCGCCTTGCGACCACTGTTCCTCTTTCCTGATGCAGTTGTTCCTTGTTTGGCGAATGCCGTCATCATTTTCAACACTGCTCCCCTTGACACATTAAATAATTTTGCTGCTTTTGTGACTGACGCACCTACGATGCAGGCAGCAACTCTTTCAAAACCTGTTCAATCTTTCATGTTGCTGTAGAAATGTACATTATTAAAGTGTTCATTTTAAACAGCTTTTATAGCAGAAACACATTGGTAATTAGTATTGACATTAATATGAAACATGTGTAGACTCCTTTTTAATTGTGATTTAGTTACTTCAAAGTCCTTTTTTCTATGGTGTTTTGATTATTTTGTCTATCCCCTGTATGTTTGAATGTTTTAACGATTTGGGGATTTAGCATCTATCTTTTATTCACCTGGAAAAACACATCTCAGGGATATCTAGTATTGTTTCATTCATTTTTTTCTCCATTGCTAGATGTCCTGGAGTACCTCAAAGTCAAATTAATTGCGCCTCAACCCAAACTGAGATGAAATGAAAGGTTCACTGACCTGCTAGAAGGTCACAGAATATACACAGCATGCAAGACCTTAGCCAACCACCCGCCAGTAAATAAAACTTCCATCACTCAGAAGTTTTAAACCAGCGTGACTGGCCAATAGGGGTCAAGGTGAAAAGATAAAGTGGGGGCACGGCTTGTGCGAGGCGCCTACCTGCGGCAGGGCAGAACTCAGCTGCCTCTGCAGCGCGTCGCGGTCGTAGATGATGTCCTCCAGGTGCTGCTGGGTGAGGCCCAGGCTCTCCTGCGTCTCCCGCAGCGTGTCCAGCAGTCGGTCCCGCTCGTCCAGCATGTTGACCATCAGCTGCTCGAAGTGCGAGTCCGGGTCCGAGGCGCTGCTCTGGGAGCCCCGCTGGCTCAGCGCTGTGTCCTCACTGATCGTGGGCATCACCTCGCACATCATCTCTCCCTGGGGAGGGACGGGGGAGGGGACAGGAAGCATCAACCAGGGTCAGAGGGCACCAACGGTGGTCAAAGAGGGACAAATTCTAATTCAAGTGCTCATTCATTGAATAATTTTCTCCATGTATGTAAAATTAGCAATGTTTAGGGAAAATTACTGTGGGCTATGGGATATATGGGATATATAATGTGCGTATCGTTGTTTAGCTTGACATTTCATTCAAGGTGACTAGATGAAGTGAGAGAAAATATCCAGAGGGAAGTTGGAAGTTTAACTGGAAGCATCGGGTCAAATATCCATAAGGTTGTTTTTACAGGACTAGTACATCCAGCCAAACATTTTCCTTGGCTTTGTGGGTGTCTTAAAGTGAAATAGCTCCATCCATAGGTGATGTAGTTCTATAGGCCAAAGGACATCATATATGCACTTCATTACACTAACCACAGACCTATTAAATCTTGCACTGCTAGATGGTGCCTGTTTGATTTATCTTTAACCTTTTAATAGTCTTACCTAGAAAAAAGCACTGGCAAAAGTCACAATGTGCCCTACCAAACGGTTGAGCAGACCATTAAGCATTTCATATTGACCTTCTTTAGTTCTATAAATAGGTACCAAATGCCCCATTACTGACATTTCACTGATAGGCTAGTGCTAATACCATGTTAAGGATCACTAATGACTAGACTGTCTCCACATTAAGGACTTGGACAACATGCCCATCAAAATAATGTTTATGAAACCAGAGAATACCCCCAATGAAATCCCCCTCTCTCTGGGACTCATTACTGCACTACAAACAAAAGCGTCAATGGGGATACGTCACTCAGAAGCCCCCAAATTAGGGTATTTACACAAAAATATTTTAAATGCATTCACTTACGGTAAGAACATGACAAGTGATGCTGGACAGATAATTCTTACACATAAAGATGTGTCATTTTCTGTAACAATGTTCACATTCATGAGTAAAAACATTATAAAATGTATTCATTTATTTAAGCCCTAATGAGCTGAATGGCCTGTTGTCATCACTATGTATTCTTATGTTCTCACATTCTTCTTATGCTCTTAATCCATCCATTTCGTTGCAAAGACAACATCCCAAAACCACATGGTCTCAGGAAAGAGATCTCGTTGAAAGTTTAAATCTCACGTGACAATGTCACAGGACATGTCATTAGTGTAGTGATGACTGGCTGGCTCGCCCACACTCGCCCCGACATCTCAGGTCTTAAGTGAACAAAAGATTGGCGGCAGCCCCTCCGGAGCTAATGTGACACAGTTCGCACGAAGCCGCAGTTTCTCTCAGCAAGGGCAGCGTATGACTATGACGGACTCACTTGGGACATTCAGTCACGTCTCCCCCCCCCCTTCACCGAGTCTGGGAGTCCGGACCCCCTGCTCTGGATTTCACGCTTGCTCTGTTTTGTGGGTCAGCTTGCGTCTTCCATTTCACTTGTTTCACAACCCTTGGGATCTATGCTATTGCGCACTGCTGTGGCTTAGCTCAAGCAGAGACAAGGCTGATCTTGGCTGACCTTTTGGTGGCACTGAAGCGCCTCAGATCTCCTACTCTAGGACTAGGGCTGTGACGTAATGTACAAATAGCAAATGTAATTTTGAACCTGCATTCCAACACCAGTTTCAAAAATGAATGGGGAGATTCAACATAAAAATAAAAATAAATGTTTAATTATTTTTAAAAGGTGTGCCCATAAGCTAACCAAATGGTGATTCAAATTACCAATAAATTACAATTTTTAACATTTTAAGTAGTGTACCCTATTCTCTGCAAAGATGTTTTGCAATGTTTATGATGGTGTTAGGTTTGTCCTCATCAAAAAATAAACCTTCAAAAAGGTTCATTTTCGAAGACAGGTCCAGCGGAGACTGAGACCTGAGATTTCCTGGAAAACACACTGGTTTTGTTGATGTGGGAAATGACTAATATGCAAAACAAGGTGGCAAATGTGCTTGGAATGAGGCACAAGTGTATTACCCATTGGGTCTACAGTCAATAATAACAACATATTTTACTTTGTATTCCAATTTTAAAAATGTTTAAAATCATCTTTGCTGACCATTAAATGCTCCAAATTGGGCTTTTCACTGAAAAATGCTCATAGTTTGCAGTAGTTTGCAAGTGTTTTAATTTGTAATAGTTTTAAGCACAAAAACCATCGATGGGTCTTAAACGACAACTTGACAGGCATTTTGTCAGACTCGGATACGGCATAAACAAACCCAGTGTATCCTGTGGACCAGCAGATGGATGATTTGTCGCTAAGCGATAGCTCCAGTGGGAGGCGGCCAGATGCCAGAGCCCCACTGCCTCTTCTTCAGCACTCGTGTCATGGCTTTGCAACTCTGGACACGCTAGCCTCATGGAGACACTGCCCTTTCATAGTGGCGGTCAACTGCAAAGAGGAACTGGAGGGCTTCAACCTTCAGAAAGTAGTTCAAATTGTCCATTAAATTGGCATAAAACATGAATTAGTCTTCTCTTTTTGTGGCTTAATACAAAGGTATCATACAGTGGTCCACATACATGACGTTACAATAAAAAAACAATAACACTACCAAAGTAAATCAGCAAACAGATAACTACCAAAATGAAGGAAACATTTCAGTAAATGAAGGATACAAAGTATATTGAAAGTAGGTGTTTCAACACTGAGATAATTAAGCAATTGACATCCCACGATGCTTAGGGTCGTGTATAAAAATGCTGGCCAGGCCCAATTGCCCAGTATTTTGGATACCATGATTAGAAGAGATCTCAGTGACATTGAAAGAAGGGTGATTGTTGGGGCATGTTTGGCACGAGCTTCAGTGACGAAGACTACTCTACTTGTTGATGGAACAGTGGCTCAGGTGATGGAGTCATTCAAGTCTGAGGGAAGGAGATCATCAACTATGATGTCCATGCATTGCTTCGAGATGCAAGGCAAAACAGATGAGCAATTCTGAATCAGTTGACTGCAAATATCACTCCAGTGTGTTTAATCAAGAACAATCCATCGAGAACCTCACAGAGATGGATACTATGGTGAGGTTGCAGTGTGTAAACCCCTTATTATGCCTAAAATGTATGTTTGCAAGTGGTGCAAAGAACACAGGCAGTGGTCTACTGAGCAGTGGAAAAAGTCATATGGTCAGAAGAGTCATCACCCTTCACCCTGTTCTCTACAAGTACATGAGTGACACATGCCAAAAGAAACCTGCAGGCCCGAGTACTTGTTTCCCCACAGTGAAGGGTTCTGGCGGCTCTGTTATTGTGTGGGGTGCATTTTTCTGGCATGGTTTAGGTCCACTCAACCCCTTAGAAAGTCATAGAAAAGCCATTCTGAGTGATCACCTTCAACCTATGGTGAAGCATTTCTATCCTGATGGGAGTGTTCTCTTCCAAGACAATAATGCCTCCATCCACAGGGCACGAGTGGTCATTGAATGGTTTGATGAGCATGGAAATTATGTGAGCCATATGCCATGGCCATCTCAGTCACCAGATCGCAACCTAATTGAACATATGGGAGATTCTGGAGCGGTGCCTGAGACAGCGCTTTCTACCACCGTCAGTAAAAACACAAAAAATGAGGTGGGAGGATGGTGTTGTATCCCTGCAATATAGTTCCAGACACTTGTAGAATCTTCTCTGTCCTGGCACTACACTACTCCGCACTGACAGCCGAATTGCTGCTCATCTTCCACTGCAGGCTGAAACCGCACCTCTTTAGACTGCACCTTGGACCTTAACCCACCCATCCCTAATTAAATTGTTTTATTTTTTATCTACTACTTGTTGCACTTATTGTAGTCAATTTGCTTTAGCACTTGTGTTGTTTATGGCTGATTACTTGAGGGAATGATTGAAGATTATAATGTCATGCGGTTGTATATCTACTCAAGCTGAATGCACTTTCTATAAGTCGCTTACAGAATTGCACTGCAATAATAATGTCATAATAAAATAAAGCTGGTATTGCAGGTTATTGGGAAATATTGTTTCATTAAATACCACTCTTTAGGAGTTTCTAAATACCAGTGTTTATGAGGTGGAGGAGGCTAATGGTACCAGTCGGTACAAACAGCCAGAATCAGAATCACCCAAACACACTCATGCATGGGCAATACTTCCATATGAGGAGGACACAATTAAAGGCTCAAAGGATCTTCTAAGCATGAAGTTTGAAATGCATGTCTGTGAATTTCTCACCCATTCATGTAAAAGAACAAAACAGGCCCCTGATTGAAAGCTTTAAAATTGACACACTGCATCCCTAAATGTACGTATGTAGTCACTTTTATCATTTAATAATTGGCTTCTTTGACCAATTAGATTTCCCAGAATGGTAAATGACACAAAAACTTGAGGCCTTTTGCTTATATGAACTAATGGCGTCAGTGCAATATGGCATTGTGGTCAGGGAATGCATCATCACCAGGAGGTGGCAGGTTTGAGTCCTACAGCCTGAAATTAAAATTAAAAACATATTAAATCTGACTTTTTCCACCTTTATTTACACATTTCACCGTACAACTTCCAAGTGTCCAAAATTTCTAGACTTTAAAGGGACACTGTATATATAATGTCATATGTGCTGCTGTTTTTATTATGTGCCGTGCGTCTATGCATATCAATCAATCAATCAAATCAATCAAATTGTATTTTACTTTTAATACAAGGAAGCAACACAATGTGCTTTACACACAAAAGATGCAAAAAATGTGAAGGTGTACAAACATTCATAATTTACAAGCATGTCTGATATGCATTCCGGTACTAGGCCATTTAGAGATTTAAAAACCAGTAAGATCATTTTTTAATGATCTCTTGAGCTAACTGGAACTCAGTGATTCGCACAAATGTAGCCAAATAATGGATTCCCACTAACCAGGTAAACAAGTGTAGCACTCACGGCAGGAACAAACATGCCAATCAGCTACTGTTTAAGGGGGACTGTCAGGTTGTTGGAAATAGCCAGCTTGTGAGGACACACTCCGTTAGCCACAATGCCACAGTGTTGTTGTCAGAATCTGGACACAGCCAACCACCAATGTACTTTCACGGCATAGCCTTCATACCTTTTGATGGAAGAGTGTGCTGGTTTTAATGGCACCTGGGATGCAGTGCTTTAAAAAAAAGTCTTCCCTTAATCGGCCCAGTGGTGAAAACCGATGAACAGGTCAGGCGGAGTGTTCTTTAACCCACAACTGCGGTGAAAACCTGACATGTAATCAATAAAAGTACAAATAAGACCAACGGCCCACACTGGAATTCCCTGACCTTTAATAAGAACGTGCTCAACAGACCAATGCACAATAACCACATGTATATGAAATTGAATCAATGTTAATTCAATATGGGTTTTACATAATACTGCGGTCATGTGTCCGCAAAAACAGGGCAGTGGTAACATGTGAACAGGGAAAATTAAATGTAATTACGGATTAGAACATACGGTAGACTTCGTTTTTATTCACACCCTTGATAAAGATGAACAAAAGAGATAGTTTATTGTATACTGTGTAAGTAATGAGCTTTATTTTATGCTCACAAACTTCAGAAAATTATATTATTTAATAATAATGCATTGGCACAAACCACAATCGAACGTTTCACAATTTTTGAATTTTTTTTCAAGAATCACAAATATTCACACCTCTGTTATCAGTACTTTGTGGTTCCTCCCTTGGCCATTATAACAGCAAGTAGTCACCTTCTGTAGTGTCGTACGAGGTTATAGAACTTCTTGGATCCTTAACCATTCCTCAATGCAGAATTGTTCTTGTTCTTTCAGATTCTTGGGTTGATGTTTGTGGACTGCTTTTCAAACCACAAATGTTCAATTGGATTCAGGTCTGGAGACTGAGATGGCCACGTCACGACATTGATCTTGTGCTCTGTCAACCATTTCTTAGTTGGAATCGTTGTCTTGTTGGCAGGCCCATCTGCGACCAAGGTGTCGCTTCCTGGCAAAAGGAACAAGGTTTTTGGACAAAATGTCTTGGTACATGCTGGAGTTCATGGTTCCATTTACTTTAATAAGGGCCCCAGGGCCTGTCGATGCAAAACAACCCCAAAGCATTAAAGATCCACCACCATGTTTCACCATAGGCATGAGGTGCTTTTCAACATTGCTTGCATTCTTTGGAGGCCAAACATGTGTACACGCTAATGTGCGTGTACAAAAAGCTAGATTTTTGTTTCATCTGACCACAAGACACGGTTCCAATTGTAGTTCAGATATAGTTTGGTGAATTAGATGCCTTTTTCAGAATGAACTGTCTTCAAAGGAGGCTCCCTTTTTGCAACTCTGCCATAAAGGCCATTGTCATGTAGGCATAATCAAATAGTAGCTTTAGACACCTTGTAACCCCAAGATGCCAGATTGTTTTGGAGATCTTGAACTGTGCCCCTTGGACTTCTTTTTGCCTCCGGAATCATCCGTCTCACTACACGTGGGGGCAAGATAGGCTTCCGTCCTCTAACTGGTAGGTTAGCCACTGTTCCTGTGGCCTTAAACTTCCTAATAATTGAAACAACAGTGGAAAGCGGTATCTTTAACTTTTTAGTGATTTGTTTGTAGCCATGTCCTGATCTGTAGAGGTCAATAACCTTTTGTCTGATGCTTTCAGGGAGTTCTTTGTCTTTCACCATGACGATGGCTGACCACAGTATTTCAAACATATGTTCCCTAATTTTTACACCCTAGGGTAACAGGAAACCATTGTAGGTCACTGCATAGTTCCATAACCTTCCAATGAACTTCAAATAAGAGGTGTGAATAATTGTGATCCAGATGTTTTCTGGAAGAAAAAAATTTAACAAAATATGTTTTTCTGAACAATTGTATTAGTATTGTAGGTTTGGAATTTCCTGCATTTTTTGAGCAACATTTTTTTACTTGTACTTTATTTAATATGATCCCTTTTGTTCATCTTTATCAAGGGTGTGAATAAATACAAAGTCTACTGTATATGGGGATGAATCATTCAAACAATGCCACAAAGCAAGAATATTGTACATTTTAGCTCATGTCTGAGCAGCCTCTGCGGACAAACCCCTTTTCTGGCCCATGTCCTGTCTGTAGCCTGCAGTCTACAGACAGATACTTGTTTTATCGCTTTGCCATATGCCAATGAATTAATTATTTAGGGAAACAGGACACAGGGTTCCCATCCCAATCTCTGCCCCTGCTTCCTGTAGCAGGAGTGATGTCTCATAGCCAGACACCTCCTGGAACTGCTGATACTAGGAACCGTGTCAGTCTAGTAGAAGCTCACGCTACACAGGTGGTCACAGCCCTGAAAACATAGATTATTTCTGAGTGAACCGAGCTCCAACATGCCCCAGCACTAAACTCAACGGCACATTCCACCCAATCATGGGTCCATTTCTCTATCGGCTGTGTACAGATCTTGCAAATCGATTCTGTATCAGCTGGCTTGCTTTCTTTCAGAGATTCACAACACGCCACACAGGGTCCACGGTGTATTAAAACACGAGAGCTGAAAGTGCTTACTGTAGAGCATTTTGTGGACACAATGGATCGGAAGATGTGATTTTTTGCATCAACACCAGAATGCTGCAAGCGCACTCTCATTACGGGCGCAGGAACACAACGCGGGAGATCATATAGTAAAACTGTCATGTGCACACCTTGAACAGAATCGATCAACCCCAGCCCTGCACTTGAAAGAAGTCCTTCATTGATCAATTGAACTGCGGGATCGAGGATTAAACATGTGGCCAGTTCCCCGCTTGTGTTCTCAGGGGCAGATTTACAAAAAATAACAAACTTGTTTTTGGAATAATTATTAATTACTTTATCATTATAATTTTTTTTATTGTGTTCTGCTCTGTTTTTGCCTGCTTGAATCCCAGGAGTTTATTAATGAGTAAGATAATTATTATAATGGGCCAACTGGGTGGTCTAGTGGTTACAACGTCCGACGCTGGCCACTGCGACCGGAGTTAGATTCCACAGAGTCGGCTCTGGCCGGGAGTGCCACCAGGGGGCGGCAATAGGCTGTCCGTCCCAGGGAGGGGGAGGGAAGCCGACATGAGTTATCTGCATATAGGAGTGGCTCTGGAGTACCAGAGTTATGGTCAACATCTTGGCGAGTGCCGTCTCGGAGGAGGCAGTACTTCGCCTTTGTCACTGCCGGTCACAGGGCTACGGCAGCGAACTGACAATAGGAGAGGGGATGGACATGAAAAAGAGAGGGTGTAATTGGCTACGAAATTTGGAGAAAATGGGATAAAATCAGAAACAAATTCTTTAAAAAAAAATAATTTTCATTGTATAATTCGGAGTAAAATTAATTACAATTCTGTGACTGCCTAACTTGTGACGTTGTCCAAGAAGCGATCTCCAATGCGTGAAATGTTAATGGTTACATAGAATATGCCCCTTAATGTTTCACTGTATCATTTCCGGCAAATTCTACTCAAATTTCTATTACAAATAAAATGTATCATAATAAACACATGTGAAGAGGAAAGGTTGGCTATCAAGATCATTTCCAGGATGTCAATTCAAAGAGCACACTGTCTGTCCATACAAGGAAGGGCATCGATCACCCACTTGGAAGGGATTCAATTCATTATTTAAGGCTGAGTGGGCGGTGTCAAGCACGATTGACTGTGACAGGGTGAGAGGACTTCATCAGCTTCATAAATGAGGGCTCTTATGAGGACTCACACATACCGTTGCTTTGGAAACAGCAAACCGTTGATCAAGCTTCCTTAATGTCCAAGGTTAATCTCTTTAACAGGAGCATACTGAGCTTGGTTCAGGACAGTATGGTCCAGCATGTTCCTCTATATTATGGTCCAGCATAGTCCATTATATTAAAATCCAGCATGGTCCACTACATTATGGACCAGTATGGTCCACTGCAGAATGTCCCATGCAATGTTGCCTGGCTAGCAGAATCTCCAGCCAATCAGTAGTGATCAGAGTTGCCGCTTCTGTTCCTGGATGGTGACCTTACCTGCAGCCCTACGCCACCAATATAGCTCTACGCAGTGATGCAGCCAATCAGAGGGATATGCAGAAATGATCCCTCGGGGGAAATTGAATTGAATGCAACATCAAGTGTTAAATCAAGCCAAATAAGGAGTTATTCCCCATGTAAGGACAAGGAGATTGACATAATTAATGAAGGTTTCATGTCATCTCTGAAAAATCTGAAGAGAACTTCTCTGCAGAATTTGACAAAATGTCTCTGCAGAATCTTTTTTGCAACAAGGCCACGGAAGCATGCAAGGGGTAATCAGATGGAATCAATATAAATAATCCATATCCTAGCAAGAATTTCAACAAAAAAAAAATCAAGGCATGCATCATTTGAGACACATCCTTTGGTTAAATGCAGGCCATCATAGTCCATTAGTGGGTCGAGTGAAGAGACCACCATTCATTTGCATATTGCAGATCAACTGGAACAGACGTGCAGAATGGTATGACACAGCAATCTTGCAGTGTATCGAATGAGGGAGATGCCACAGTACCATGCACTCAGCGTGTTGGCTTCCGGCTCAGATTGTACGAGTGTACAGCAGTTGGAGCTCTGCCCCAAGCACACCGTTGGGCGTGGCACAGCGTGGCACAGTGGCAGCAGCAGTGTGGCACAGTGGTTACCAAACTGGCCTTCGACAAAGGAGGCTGCGGGTTCTGTTTCCAAGTTGGGCCACTGTCATTGTAATGATAATAATAATAATAATAATAATAATAATAATAATAATAATAAAGATAATACTCCCTGAATGAATGATAGACCCACCTATCCCACAATGCAAGTATGGTACCCTGGAACCATATGGAAAATGTTCACCACATCGATCCTGTATTCAGCACCTGGAAGGAATCCTTGAGTCAGGACTCAAATGAGCATTGAACTGGGAATTTATCCCACCCAATTACCAGCCAATCCGAACAATTGCGGAACGCTGGAAATCCTGGGCCACTCTGCTCCCCCACGTACAGG
This sequence comes from Aldrovandia affinis, assembly GCA_029706075.1. Taxonomy (NCBI): domain Eukaryota; kingdom Metazoa; phylum Chordata; class Actinopteri; order Notacanthiformes; family Halosauridae; genus Aldrovandia; species Aldrovandia affinis. The sequence goes on from JAINUG010000147.1 coordinate 625,622, forward strand.
CACGGGTTCCGGCGCCTCAAACGACTCTGCTCCCCACGCATGAGTGGCGAGACGCCGTAATTGACGGGTACCGATTTCGCTCGACGTCGGGAGCTCGCTCTTGGCGGTGCGTTAGAGTGTAATCTGTCACGAGGATCGCCCCCTGCAGCTGTGAGATCTGAGGCGCGACGCAAGACGGAAAGCGATCGCGGTGTCACACTGTTTTCATTGTTTGAGGTTCGTTCCAGGAGAGCCCGTGGCACCTCCCTCATCTTTGTCGCGTCTCTGCACGGAGAAGGTCACGGCACGTCACCACACAGAGATTAATAGGTGCTACACCGTAAGAGAAAACCTTACATGGCTGGATGTCACCTCAGGAGTACTACAGTACCGACATACAAATCCTGCAAAGCAAACATCCAGAGTTCATTCTCCAGAACAACACTTCTCAAAGTCACCCTGTACAAAGGAGTCTGCCAAGTACATAAATAATAATGATTAAAAAAATATAGATTTTCACCTTTCACTTCTTTTATTCTACGTAACTGCAAAAATACAAGTCCCATTTCTGATCAATGGAGCATTAGACCAATTAAGAGGGACTCTGCTAAGAAATGAATTATTTCCCTTCCCATGTGAGACACTCTACCTTTTCATGAATGGGCTGCCGGCAGCGTTTGTGGATACAGACTCCATACTGCCAATGCCATTAAGGCATGGGTGCAGCTTCTTAAAGCGTGCAATAAAACCGGGAGATGAAGACCATTAAGGTCGGCCACAATCTGAGCTGCAGTAGACCAGACCAGTTTGATACAATTTGAGGGGCAAACCTGTAGATTTGATTTTTCTGTGCACCAGAGCCAATACCTCATCAATCGGAGAGCTTCACTTTCTCTGATATAGGGATAATCTACACATATATTTATCTAAGCATACAATATTATACACTATACATATTGCATATATATATATATATAGAGAGAGAGAGAGAGAGAGAGAGAGAGAGAGAGAGAGAGAGAGAGAGAGAGAGAGAGAGAGAGAGAGAGAGATGCTCACCATATGTAGATCATATTCTGCACCCTGCTTGCAATGTCTACTATACAAATGCTTGCAGTCTAGGATAAGAACATACTCTCTGTGTAAAGAAGCAATATTGGAAATGATTATGTGCTCTTAAAACACAAACATTATTGCAGTACACCATCAGTAATAACGTGAAAATGGCAAAAATCCCATGTGGCTAATCAAATAATAATGCTCTGATTATTCTGACTCAAGGGCACCGGCATGAACACACACACACACGTCCGTACGTGTATATGTGCACAGCTCAGTATGTCCGTATGTTTCATGTTCATTCTTTTCACAGGTATGAATAACGCCATTTCATTATTCATGGACTGACAGTACTAGGAGGGGCACGTGCACTTCAATTCCAGTTCCATGTCGATCCCCGTTTCACAATGATATTTATGAATAAATTCCATAGATGCAACTGATGTCCCCCTATATAAATATTTTTCTTAATAAGGTGGCATCTTCTTCCCTACACTGTCATGTTCAATGAGAGACAAGCTCTGGCCATTGTCTCATGTGCATTACATCATAGTTCTCCCTCCCCTTTAACTCTGTCTCCTTCAGTTAAACTCCGCGAACCCTTATCGTGTTCTGCATTCCCCCTGCCACACATGCCGGCAAATAAGGTGATGAAAATGTTGGTGTAATCGTGCATTCGTTCTCATCGACCTCCTTACGCCGGAGATTCGCGCATCCATGAGAAGTTTCCTTCTGTATGAGGGGATCATTACCCCTCACCTTGCAGGTTGTACGCTGTAACAGGTCGTGATTCTGAAAATATTGACAGGCATTGGGTGAAGGACAACATCATTTTCGTCGGCTTTTGCCTTCACAATGTGGCAATACTTACGGTTTAATCCTCTGTGCCCGCTGCTTCAAAAGATCAATGACAACCGCAGTCTTCTGCGAGCTAATGGGAACACACAGCTGCCCACTTCAGGACCATTTGCATCCAATCCTACGAGAAAGCTTCCCTTGAAAATAGCAACGACGCGAAAGCTGCGTTTCCGGGGATATACACCGAGGTTAAATCCACTGCCGTCATTTTTACAAACTTGAAATGGCCTAGATTACCGGTGACATTTCGTTGTCCAAAATTATCCATTGGTAAAATATGGCATGTTACAATTTCTGCTTTGGGAGCAGAGCCCGGTAAAGACCATTGTTGGCGCTGAAGGAGGGGGGTTAATCTTAAAGTTGCAGCTGTACAATTCAAAGAGCTCTCAAATATCGAAAAGCAGACTTCATAGAGACACACACTGTGCTGTTTAAAACATTTAATTGTTACAATGTCCTAAACATAGTAGGTGGAATAGTTACTGCACATCTGCACCGTAATGCAGGTTTGAACTTAATGGCATAGCATCTCGTTTGAGCGATAATAATATCGTTATAAGCATCCTATCCATTTGTGTTTCTTCATGATCTTAATTATTTGCTGTATACATTTAAAAATAGTCTTAATCAGGCTTAAAAAATCACAATTTCAGAACGTGTCACTTTAAATGCACAGTCCTGGTTGGACAAATCGAAGTAGTATTCTGAAATGAGCACCGGGCGTTCACAGAATTCCTTCCAGAGTCCTCTCATCTCCCCCGTCAAATAAGTGGTTTCCACCGGGCTTTAAATACATTCTGAAGTAATCACTCCTGGTCTCTCATTTACGTTAACTTTCCCCCCAGACGTTTGGCTTTACTACAAGGCAGCACTGACTTTACGCCTGTTAAATATCTACGCTGCCCAAGGCACGTTCGCATGTAATCTACTGAATAGGCATATCCTGGAGAACATTCCGTTCTACGATTCCCATTTACATCCGAGCACGTGTCCAAGAGTAGTAGAGTCAGCTGTTGATCAATTGGACTGGTAGAATCCTCATGGCTCGAGACAGGGGGCTGGGGGTGCATGCGTAAGAGACAGGGTACCAGTTCAACCCTCAACGGCGAAGTAAAGGATTTAAATGTTGGGATTTTTGTTTAATGTTTTTGTTTTTTCTCTGTTCGTTAATGGCACAATTTATACACCTATTCATATTGTAGTTATTGATAAGAAAACTACGTATGTGCGAAACGCTTCACAAATAAGATGATCCTGTTTGCGAATAATGCCAACATTTGTGTGGGGGAGGGGGTCTTTTTTCTAATAATGTGGACATTTTCTTCGTAAACTTTGAAGCGTTAAGGTTATGCTGTCCAATTAACATGTTGAAAGGTGATAATTTAATGGTGTGTTTTCCTGCAAAATTGTACACACGTGAATTGTTTCAAAAAGCTATTTTCATGTCCATGAATTTGTAAATGCCAAATTGCTGATACTACTACTAGTTACAGTGTTAAATGGAAATGTCATTGATGATGACAACCAAAATGATACATTATCTTAAGAATACATGGATTGCGTTTGTTGGCATCGTATTCCATTGCACTCCATTTGTAATTTGCATCTAAATCAAATTAAGACCAAAGAACAAAAAATTAACAACAAAGACATTTCCAAATCAGATTAAGAGCTAAACTGAGCTGCAAGATCAACAGCCCTTTTAAAGATTATAGGTAAATGTTTTTATAAGATAAGACAAATGTATGCACATTACTATGTTTGTATTAAAGGAGCAGCAGATATGCATGTAACCTACCAATATAAGGCTAGGTTCACTTTTAATTGTTCTGGCCCATCAATTTGATGTTTAAGCAGGGGACACTTAAAGATATCCATATAGAGATGCAGAGGAGACCACTGCTTACAGGCCTGATCGATATAGTTACTATCCTTATGTGACTACGGTATTTTAGTAGATTTTTATCTCTATTAGGCCTACATTACTACTATAGGCTAAGCAGCATGCTCATAAGATAATACTGTATATAGATTTAGTGCAGCAAGAGATGTAGCATTCTGTTAATTGCTATCAAACCAAGATTCAGTTTCTTAAAGACAAGAAAATTTGACATCACCCTAATAGGCTGCCTTACAATCCCTGCAGGCAAATTTGCTTTGACTGCAGACTGTGCTTAAGTCTCCGTTCTGTTAAAGTCTGAAAATATATGGCACACAAAATAACCGCGTGGGCTTTCTCTTCATTATTCGACATGATATGCGATCAAAGTGCTGCGAGCTTTGAGTTAAAGGATAGCTGTTTAGCAGTTTAGATTACATTTCCTGTTTGGCTTGAAGGTATGAAATCAATAGCCCGTTCACACAGAGCTACACTTCGGCCCATTGGTGCATGTTCATGCACATGTATCGATTTTTAGTGCTCATTGATGACGAAATAGAGGCCTTGTCCCCTTTGAACAACAACAACAAAAATACAAGTGCCATCTCCATTAGGAGGATAATAATGTAGGGTATTACCACCTCCTGTGGAGGGAAGATAACCTTCCATCTTCCCTTGATGGTAGATCAGTGCTTATAACTCATCATCATCACATAATAAACCAGCTCCTTTAGGGAACCCCACACCCTCAACCCCACCTCTCCATCCTTCAGCACTAATCGATGGTACTTGCTTCACTAGACCCAAGGGATATTTCTGCAATCTAGGTCTGCTTTGTTCATTTCTCTGTGACCTGCATGCAATCTGATTCGTGATTATACACACTCATGACACTTACGCCCCGCTAGTCCCAGTGTACCTTTATGGCTCACCGTAAAATGATACTTCCATTTTTATTTGTTGGCCACTCACTTCCGTTTTTCTATTGCTTCGAGCTCTATGAAGGTATGCGCAAAAGTGGATGTGTAAAACTACCCTTCCCTAGTCACTGTTGAAATGGCGATTTCTTGTCCATGAGCCCCGTATGAGAAAAGCAGAGGCGTGAACCGTGAGGCGTGAGAAGGGTAATATGATCTATCAACCGGAGGTGTTGTCCATTTACCTTTTCCTTCATCTTTCCAATCTGTGATCCGAAACTCATTAAACCACAAATACAAGACAACCAGTATTTGGATCATGCTACAATTACTGTCTGCTCTTTTCTTAATGCTCTGTGTTAGTACAAGCGAAGCAATTATTGTTAACACCTGCCATGGAAATACTTTATTGATAATTCATGACATATTTTACACTGCAAATGAAGCAGTTTGTGCATAATGAGCTTTCACTAACTGTGTGGTCCACTATAATGAAGCAAACAATTACTGAAAACAGAGCAGAGGAGACACACATTCGCCGCAGCTGCTGATATTTGCATGAAGTCACATGTTTACTCCTGCAGGAAATGTGTTTTTAAAGGTATTTTCATCTGCAATAAATGGTTTTGAGTCAGACCATTAGGTTCTTGGGTTGACTTCGTTTGAGCATTACTTATATAACACAAAACATTTAAATGAATCACCGTATTCCATAACAATGCATATCAGAGTCGGAAAACAAATACTTGTATATGTTTAAGAGCGTACGTTTATATGCGAGTGTTCACACATATTCTCACAGACCACAGATCCAAAGTGCATATTTTGCATGTATTTAATATGCCTTAACAGATACATGTCTGACAGATCCAGAAAGTCATTCCTTGAAGCAAACCATTCAAAATCAATGGCCTGGCAAGGTACTGTGACTTTAAGATTTTAAATTTAAATGAGTCATATTTTGGAATACTCTGATATGGATTGAAATAAATGTTAAAAGGGCAAAGTTCACTGACTGTAATAAAGCAATAAAGTATTCATATTAGTCTGAATGTACTTGAAAGTAAATCTCCTGTAAGAAGTTTTCGTATCCTGAGGAGTCTGATTTGACACTTCAATTTATGCCTTCCCACGTTGACCATAAATCAATACGGGGATATTGGAAACAAATGTACTGACACATGCGGGTTTCTGCCTCTGTTGTTTTTCTGTCCAGGGTGCTTTCATTTTTAAGAGCTGGCAGAAGCTGTCTGGATAGTAATGTCCCAGGGAGATCATACCTTATCCATACAAAGCTAAAGCCAATAACCTTTTATACTGCTGAAAGGAATCCTTATAAATACTGTTCATGTTGTGTTTTATACCCAGCGATTCTTCCTGATGAATCTGAAAAGGTGGGTTTTGAGTCTCTTGCGGAAGATCGCAAGTGATTCCGCGGTCCTGACTGATTGCAGGAGGTCGTTCCACCACCGAGGGGTCAAGACAGAGAAGAGGCGAGACCGCGAGGAGCGGCTGCCAGGCGCCCAGAGGGATGGGACAGTCAGTTTGCCAGAGGAGGCTGAGCGGAGGGGTCTGGCTTGGGTGTAGGGTGTGATGAGTGTCTGGAGATAAGGGGGAGCAGTTCCGCTAGCCACCTGAAAAGCAAGCACCAGTGATTTTAATCTGATGTGTGCTGCGATGGGAAGCCAGTGCAGAGAGGAGAGTAGAGGTGTGACGTGGATGAACTTGGGTTGATTGAATACCAGACGTGCGGCAGCATTCTGGACTAGTTGCAATGGCTTGATGGCACAGGCCGGTACCAACAAGACAATGATCCGAAGCATTCAAGCAAATCTGCCAAAGAATGGCTCAGGACAAAGACATTTTGTGTTTTGGATTGGCTAAGTCAAAGTCCTGACCTTAATACAATTGAGATGCTGTGGCAGGACCTGAAGTGGGCTGTCCATGCCAGACAGCCCTCAAACCTCATTGAGCTGGCTGGGTTCTGTAAGGAGGAGTGGGCGAGAATCCCTCAAAGAAGATGCCAGAGTCTGATCAGTGGCTATAGAAGACGTTTGCTTCAAGTCATCACTGCTAAAGGAGGTACCACAAGTTATTGATTGAAGGAGTTCACATATTTTTGCACGCAATGATATCTGAGTTTTTGTTAAATAAACCAGTTTTGTTAAATTAACAATGAAGATATATCTTATTTCTTTGTGTGTCCTTTATTTGGAATATATTTGTTAAGAATTGAGGTTTATATAAAGATTTTATAGGGTTATTTTTCTATAATATATGAAAATAATAACCACCCCCTGAGGGTTCACAAACTTTCAAGCGTCAGTGTATATATATTGTATTGGTGTGCGCTAACACCACAATGATTTGTTTACATTTTATGACCATGCCAGAAGGGTTGTTAATGATTAACATATAAAATGTCTAGCACAAAGCACATTTTATATGGCACAAACCTTTATGCCCTTTAAGAATTTAATTCAGGAGACTGCTATTACTTCTTTAGTGGTCGCAGTGTCACTGACTTTTTATCACAGGTCCTTTTGGTGTTGGTACTTTCTTCCTCCCTAAATCTGATCCAGAATCAGTTTTCCCAATCGAATTCCTTACCCCAATTATCATTTGAAAAAATCTGGAACTGATCTAGGGTCAGAGCTTGGGGATAGGATCTATGTTCATCACATCCTTTAGCTGACTCAAACGGCGCTATCCATGGTGCTGCCATGGGACAACACAGCCAGCATCAGTTCCTTGCTGATGTTTCAAAGAAATTTTAAGATAAAAATGCTATGCTTTAGACAATTAATTAAAGGTTAATTAATGAAATATTTAAACATAGACAGTTTTTTGACAATTGGAATGTGAAGCCAGAATGATATGCCTTGTGACTATGTAATTATGTGTGTACTTGAAAAAGATAGAATCCTTTTTGCTTTCGAATTATAAAACAAATATCTTATTGTGCTCTTATGCAATGTGTCTGTGCACCTGTGAACTAAAAGTCTTCTGTTAAGCACTCACAGTTGGGACCACATATACTGAAAAATGTATGCATTCACTACTGTAAGTCGCTTTGGATAAAAGCGTCTGCTAAAATGGCATATATACTATTGGTGTCTTTATATGCTAACACATCCAATATTCAGTTAATGGAAATATATATATATATATATTTGGACAGTTTAATAAACATATAAAAACGATATTATCTAGTTCGATACATGGTAATAGTCTGTCTCCTAACAGAAGGCATTTTAACAGCATATATACATAAAAGGGTATATGCTGGTAAATGTACTTTCACTTTCAGAATTTATTAAATCATACAATCTAGTGAAATTCTTTCCTGAACATTGAATGTTGATTTTTAAGATGCTTTTTTTGTATTATTTGTTTCATTATTTCAGTCTTTGGATGCAATGTCAGCTTGTTAATCAAAGCAAAGGACGAAGCACACCGCAGTTAGATTGAATTTCGGGTGAGAATCAGTGAGACTATATTCTTCACTGGAAGACACACTGTACATTCCAAAGCCCAGCACTGGATTAGCATTTTGGCCAAGGTTTTGGGTCTTGGTACTCACGCACGTTTTTAATTGTGTGTTCTATGGGCAACCTGGATAAGGGTCAGTCATTGGGCATTCTTTGTACCTAATAACAGAATTCTGATTTCCTAGGAGAAAAGGCTACCAGCCATTCTTTCATTAGAACAGTTACGTCATTGTCTCAATTCACAATATCTGCACCTATGGAAAAAAAGATGTTCCCCACAGGATCTGCAACCATTTGCAATTGTGAAATAAACTGAACATAATGATCCCTTTAATGTTAAACTAGGCACTGCTGCATGAGAAAGTCATAAGACCTCTACTACTGAGTAATCGTTAGATTTTTTTAAAACATATTTTCATATCTCCTGCAGGACCTCTCCTTTGACACAAATCAGCACTAATCAGCAAAGTAGGCACTTTCAGAAGATGGACCCATAATGCAGTTCAGATCTCCTTCTCACCACCAAAGGTCAGTGCTCTGGTATGCTACAGCACACATCCTGTTAGACACCCAATTTCTCCCATTGGACATGTCGGTTGACCTATTCGTATTCAACTTCTGTGAATACCAATCACCAGTTAAAATCCTGATGCTGTTTGCAGTGGCGTAGCGTGGGTTGCCAGCACCCGGTGCGAGCCACGTAAACGGCGCCCCATTTTCTGTCGACGGGGGGGAGGGGGTGCTACGCGAAAAAATAATCGGAACCGGTCCGCGGTGCAAAAAGGTTGTTTTTTTAACGTTTTCTTAAATTTGGCGCCCCTCAAAATCTTGCGCCTGGTGCGACATCACCACTTGCACCCCCACGCTACGCCTCTGGCTGTTTGGAATAGAGCGCACGAGCAGAGTAGGTCATACATGTGAAAGCCAAATTGTTGCACACTTACGCACACTTTATAGCATCATATATGTTAACACGACAATGTTAACGTCCTCAAAAATATCTACGTGTTTTCAAATATATATTCATACTCAAAGAGAGACAAGCCCTATGTTTTGCTTGAATTCACCTGCTGTTTTTTGCGTTCGTCGTTTTCGAAGCATCAAGGTAAACGCATTTGTTTTACCGAGCATGACAGTCCTCAGCTGTGAGGAACCAGTTAAGGATTTGAAATGGCTCGTTTGAAAGACTTTCACTTGTTCTTCTGTTGTATTCTCCAGTGCCTGACAGATCGTTTGATTACGTCACCCTGCCAAATGAGGTTAACGAACACAAATCAGCACTCCGTAGCAGCAGTCTACGCAAAGATGATGCTCCCGCACACTTCCACCTTTATTACTGTTCGAACCCGTTTCGTTATTCTGTCCACTTGAGGTACGATGCTGTGTGCTGGGGCCTTGTGTGATGGAGTGATAACAGAGACAAACCCGGATTGGTGCGTGATATTTCAGTCTGCGGTGGACTGGATGGATTACAGGGGTCTGAACCCAGGTAAATTGTTTTATCTCTTTCCAGGGGAATGACATTATTACACCATTTTATGTGGTCTAAAGCACATCCTCTGCCCATCTGACAGCAGGGACCACAAGCTCAATAAACTGGGGGTGCAGCGATCCAGGAGAGTGCAGCGATCAGAAGTCATTAAAATGGCAACGTGACGTTTTTGTAGCCAATTTGCATGGTGGTCCGTTGTAATGACAATTTAATGGCAAAGTACTCCACAACAGGCTTTCAGTGAATTTTCACTGAATTATTAATATTCAGCAAAATGTACAAACTGCTTAACGCGCGTATTGTTTTACACTACCATGTGCCACACCACTAGAGTGGGCCCATTCTCAAGCATCTGTCCTATATTTTATGTTCTTAGTTGGTCGTCATAGGACTGTGTGTGATTCGCATTTCACCTTCATGTCTTAAGAGGATGTGATGGTTTTTTAGAATAATAATTGGCGTACCCATCAGGGCAGACATCTGCGGGTCCTCGAGGACACTGCTCTGTATTCAGCATGGGCTGCGCTGTCATTTTTTGTAACACCACTTCCTCTGAATGGTTTGTTGGCTTTCGCCCGCCGTAATGCTCGCAGTGTAAGGGGAATGCATTATTAACTGGAAGCGAATAGCAGCTGAAATCAACAGGCGTCCTTGCAAATGGAAAAAAAACTAAAAATGTTTTGCCGTGTCACAAAGCTGACATAGAGTGGGTGGAGAGCATCCTGTCTGTCATCAGGTTGGCGGATGTGGCCCTGCCCCTTTAGTGTGAAGGACATGGACACCGACCAATGAGGGCGAATCATTGTCTGTTGAGTTCTTCTTGGAATTTAGTTATTTAACACATGCTCTTAACGAGAGTGACTTTACAACAAAAAAGACCATATTTGCATAAACATATTGGCACACATAAATAGCATACTGATGGGGACATATTCATAGAAATAGATATCCCATTAATTGCAAAGAGCACCAGTTGTAAAGAAGTGGTTGAAGATGAGTGAATCTGATGAAGTGATGCATTTGTGTTTGCCGGAGGTCATCATAAGTCAAGTCCATTTTCTAATTAGAATAATTTAATCAAAAGAGTTCTGCTAAAAGAATCTGATGGCATACAATGATGATCTCTCGATCCCTCTAATATCCTGACCATCACACATGCAGATGTAAATTAATAAAACTGCCCTGTATCTCAATCGTTATTTCATCATGTATGGACCACACCTGCTGTACACATAATCATCTTGTATTGCAAGAATAATACATTTAATAAACTAATCAATAAACACAAAAATAATTCAGAAATACGTGTGCTTTGTTTGCAGTGCTGTTGGCTACAGAGGGGAAGGTGACCCCACTAAACAGTTTAATGCAGAAATTAAGGATTCCATTGAATTTAGCTTCTCCCAAGGTCATATTGATACTTTTTAATTATTATTATTTATTTCTTAATCAGGGACATAGCAAAAGCATTGTTACAATGTTAAAATGTGCTTCTGTGGTTCTCTGTGGCTCAGTTGGTAGAGCATGGCGTTGGCAACGCTTAGGTTGTGGGTTCAATTCCCACTGGGACCACATATACTGAAAAACGTATGCATTCACTACTGTAAGTCGCTTTGGATAAAAGTGTCTGCTAAATGGTATATATTATATTATATTATTATAATTGGCGACCTGTCCAGGGTGTAGTCCTGCCTCTCGCCCGGAACGCATGCTGGGATAGGCTCCAGCCCCCCCCCGCGACCCTGACCAGGAATAAGCGGCTTAGATAATGGATGGATGGATGGATGGATATATTATTATATTATATACTGAAAAATGTATGCATTCACTACTGTAAGTTGCTTTGGATAAAAGCATCTGCTAAATGGCATATGTTATGTTAAAAAAAAGAAGCATCAGATACATTGCTTTAAGTGTCTATAGCCAAGCTCATTGCAAACAAAACATTTACAATGTCCACAATAAGCTACAGAATAGAAAAGTATATGTAAAGAAAATGTAATAAATAAAACAAAATACATGCACAGATACATGTAGTTATAAACATAAATATTGCAGTATTAAAATACAATTTAAAAGCTATTAGGATCTTTAGCATTACTAATACCATCAATGAGAAAATATGTTATGATTGATGACAGATCTGATTTTCACAAGCCATGTTTTGAGGTTAAATAATGAAAACTACTGCATCTCTTAATATCAGTTGGTAGTGAATCCCAATGTTTAGAGGCTGATTGACCACATATTGCAATGCGCTACAGTGCAATCTCCTCTAGTGATGGCTCTTGAAATTCAGTTGGAACGGTCAGCTAGTCACTTCATAAATTCAGTTTAATTTACCCTCTTTTGAAAAATGTTATTAAACTGATTAACAATTTCCATACTATTCCTGTCTATTGCAGTGGTTCTAAAACTTTGTCCTGCAGTACCACCATGCTTGTTTTCATTCCAACCAATCTCTTGTATAATTACGGTGTTTGTGCCATAATTTTGTGTTGAAACAGATTTTAAGACAATACAGGTTTGGCTTATTACCATTTGCTTTGTCTTTGTCATTGTCCACAAATGTTTAATTTCAATGACCAGGTGCCCCCCCTTTAGCATGTAGGAGTTCACTGGGTTCAGCCTCAAAATCTAAAGCGGTAAGTTTCCTGCAGTTGCCAAGCTGCGCCGCTGCCATTGTTTTCAATGGAGGACTAGCGGCAAACCCGCCAACTCTTTTATGTGTTCTATTTACAGGGCGGCATGGCCGGCGGCCAGCCACTTTGTATATAAAGGCATATTTAGCATTATTCCGAATGACAAATCATCCGGAAAATGAACAAAAGGTAACAAAAGGTTCTGTTTCTATGTGCCTCAAAGTCAGTCGCTCTCTCACAACATGGTACTCTTCACCTGCTTGCCAGGTGTTAGCCTTTATCAATAATACCATGGTCATATTTTTTATTGAAGACAAAGAGTGGCTGGTTTAACCTCCTGGTGAACACGTTTACACATTTATAAACAAGGGCATCGGCTTCTGTCATGTTTGCTGTCCCAACAAAACGTAATGCATGCCCCAGGTTGTGTGTCGGTGAAACATTGAAGATATTCCATCCAGGCAAGACACTAAAGGTATTGGATGAAGATTCATAAACTATTTGGGATATTGAGTTAGCCGTTGGGCTTTATTCTCCTTTTGAGATGTCAGCAAGACAAGTTGATGACCAGTTACACCTGTGTCATACCAGTATAGTAGGAGAGCGAAAGGGCTCTCCTCATGGTAGACCACATGGTTTATCCACATTCTCAGTTCTGCAGGGCCAGATTTCAAGCATTTTGTGCATTTCAACATTTGACCTTCACACAGTACACACTGCAGCTACTTACCATAGCCCAGTTTGAAAATGTCCCTGGGAATATTTGAGCTGTGCATATGCGTGAGAGTACAGTACTGCCGTTGCTTCTGTTTTAATATTGTATGCAGAGTGCGCAAGCTGTACAAAATGAGAAATGCATAAAATAAACAATGCAGGCAGTGAGCTATAGCGTATGCTCAAAACAATGGGGAAATTTGATTATTTTATACTAATAAAATTGCTCAGAGAAAAAGATTTTGCTTAACAAGTAATATTACCCCCTCCCCTCCAGATTTTTTTACCTGTTCCCTCCAGCAAATTAAGAGTTGGTGTCCATTACACATTTCACCAAATGCTCAGGAGGTTTTCCACTCTGAAATATGGACAGAGACACAGTGCTAATCCATCAATTTATATAAAGTTGCTGCTCAATATCACCCCACTGTTTTATGCTGCTAACTATTGAAATCATCAGAATCCTTGGTGTATCTTATAGGTGTCCTCACCCTAGTCCTGTCCGTTTACCAACATCGGAGGGCAGAGACACACAGGCAACTGGTTGCAGCAAACAATTGCGGCTCATGTCTTGCCAACCATAAAACCATGTTTGTTGTTTATTGTGCAGGAGTATTTTTCTTTCAGTTTTGGCTTTTTTTATATTAAACGTCTGCTGTCAATGTAAAACGTTTGGGGGTGGTCTGGCGAGGATTCCAACCTGAAAGTAAAGTGAAACGAGTCATAAAAGTGGAACCAGTTTAACCATGCGATTGGGAACTCCGTTCCTTGACATATGCCTAACAGTGTGGTGGAGGGGTGTGCATGAAATCTACCCCTGTTTGAGCCCTGCTTGTTCCCTCTGCCGTCTGTTCCAGTTGCCTCTTTGACCAGTCGTGGCAGAGGAGAAATCCTGGAGTGGGTGAAATGGACTGGGCGATGTGACAGCTGGCAGAATATTTTGGGGCGTTTTTTGGGGGGGTTTTTGGGATGCAGTTTAGCCTGGCAATGTGGCATGGGCTGACACTATGTCCCATCTTCTGTGCTGTGTGTTGATCTATGTCTCATTTGTGTGTTACTCCCATTAATGTTTTCCCTTCCCAGAGTGTAGTAGTAGGGGGCGGCAGTCTAGTGCACAGGTGTCAAACTCATTCCATCGTGGGCCGAGTGTATGCAGGTTTTTGTTGCAACCAATGCACTACACCAGGTGATTTCACTAATTAGCTCACTTCTTCAACTAAGGAGGGAACCTAATTGAAATCACCTGGTGTAATGCATTGGTTACAATAGAAACCTGCACACACTCGCCCCTCGATGGAATGAGTTTGACACCCCTGGTCTAGTGTAGTGGTTAGGGAACTGGACTTGTAACTCAGAGGTTGCTGGTTCGATTCCCATGTATTGGCACTGCCGTTGTACCCTTAAGCAAGGTACTTAACCTGAATTGCTTCAGTAAAAAAAATATCCAGCTGTATAAATGGATTGTATGTAAAGAAATGTCAGTTGTGTAAGTCGCTCTGGATAAGAGCATCTGCTAAATGCCTAAAATGTAAACGTAAATGTAAAATGTAGTAGTATTTCCCTCCAACGGGTAGGAGTGTGCCAGGGGGGAACTTTAGTGCGGGGTGGTAGAAAGACTGTTGTTTTATAGCAGGGTGCTGTGTTATACAGACTTGTGATATCCAAGTGTTTTCCTGTCTAAGAGTGATATATTTCATCTGAAGAATGCCCCTCAGGGGGAAATAGACGAGAGGGGTAGGCGATAAGCAAAGGGGATGAAATAGTACAAACCACTGGTTCATTGCGTTCTCCGCATGTGCAATCCATTTTATGAATTGTAAAATAAAAATTGCCGACATAACGTTTACTCACTGTGTCCTGGTACTGTTCCTTTTGTCTTGGTGGAAATGGAACAAAATGGGGAACAAAATTGGGGGATTATTGGTGAGAGCTATGGGAGGTTTCCCTTCTCTTGAAATGTCCACTGTAACTAATGTAGTGTTTAATTTGACTGGTGTGAATATCTATGGGAAATGTGCAATAAACAGCAAGTTATTTATTTTTCATTCATTGTAGCATTCGTTGCTGTTTATCAGCACTAAACCTAATCTAAAGACTAAAGTCTCCATGACTAGTGTTAAAAATTATGATTTGCTGAACTACGTTATATAAACAATATACTCATAAACTCCCCTATACTACACTCACTACTGTAGGTACATGACAGGCCATTTTTAAATGTGAAATTCACATTTCACATTTCAAATACAGTATGTAACTTAATTGAGTGTGAATAAATGCATATGCCGGTGGCAACCGGTAGGAAATAAAAATCGATCAATCTTTGTCCAAATATGCTACTCCAATTTCTTTGGGTGCCACTAACCCCTGAGGTGAACTTACCAACACCGCAAATCCATAAAAGTGAAAACTCAAAAGTGAAAAGATATATTTTTCTACAGAAATCCCGTTGCAGTCAATGGTTGGTAAAGGAGGGTTCCTGTTGCTAGGCAACTATTCAGCGGCGCTGGGCCTAACTGACAGCCAGCTGTAATGAAGCATGGGCCAGGAGTTTGGAGGACATCTGGGTGTGTGTGCGTGTGTGTCTGTGGCGCTCGCGTGCGCAAATGCATCTGTGCGCATGCATGTATTTTAGTGTAAGTGTGTGTGTATGTGAATGTGTGTTTTTTTGCATTCGTGTGTGCGTACCTGCATGCGTGCGAGCATACGTGCGTGTATGTATGTACAGTATGTGCGCATGCCTGTCTTTTTCATTCCTCGCACACAGCTCGCACGCACGAGGAGCCTCACAGCCAGTAAGCAGCTTTGTCACAGGGCCTGATGTCCGCTGCATAAACACAATTACATCTCAGAGACCTGGCGCAGCTCATACGTACACACCAAGGGCATGAGGAGCATGTATTATTTTCCAGCCTGTTTCGCTTTCCTAGTGGGACATAATGGACCTCCGGAAAGGTGACTGTCTCCAGAATGGGGTTTTGCTTCCATGACAATTCCTTGAGACACAATGCAAATGCATAGAATCAACAAAGCTTTCCATTAGAGTGTAACAGGCAGTCTAATTTCAAGCACATTGCAACAACCTAAGGTCCTGTTGTGAAAGTGCCCAAGGCACTGTGATCCACAAATATTTCACATATACTGTTCTATAAAAATAGATATAGGGATTTTTTCACGTGTGAACATAAAATATATCATTGTTTATATTGATTGTTGATATATCACCCCTAAACGTTGTGGAGACAATACAATATTTTGTTGCGAGTTAAACACATAAAACAAATAGTTGCAGACATTAAAAATGCCATAAAAGTGCCTTATATTAAAGTGTATATAAATGACAGGTACACACATGGTGAGGAGTTCCAATGCCAAACTTGAATTGGAACCAGGTTTTATGGTCAGATGAGACTAAAATGTAGATTTTGGCCATGCACGCCAGCGGTGGGTTTTTGTGTCGGAAGAAGGAAGCTTATGTTGAAAACCATGTATACCTATAGGGAAACAATGAACAATTGTATTAGTATAAAATAATATAATTGCCCCATATTTCTAAGCATGCAATATAGCTCAAAACCTGTATTGTTTATTTCATACAGCCTTTTTTGCTCCTCTTTATCAAGGGGCTCAATAATTGTGGAGTTGACTGTATAACAAAGGGCTCCTGCACATAAGAGATTATTTTGCAATAATTCTTCACCTGAGCATGCGATATGATGTGGAACTTCCACAAACAATATATAAAACCCAAAATAGGTGAAAACAATTAATACTGTGCAACATTTTGAAGCAATCAATACTTAATACTACCAGCATTGTTGTTGCAAATGAGACGTGGAGTTTAGGCTTCAAGGCTAGCCAGGAAATATAGTGGCTGCGGCCCTTTTCATAGGCTGCACCTGGGGCGCGATTTGGCACGTCAGGGCAGCAAGCGGTGAGGGAGGAGCTTTTCTTTTAAATTGAGGGGAAATTTGCCAGCGGGATTCAAACTGTCAACAAGAAAGCATGGCAGATCTATTAGATCAGTGGGCAGCAACGGTGCGTCGGCCACGTGCGCGTTGATATCAAACATGCTACAGTTGTCGCTGATTCTGAGCAGAATATCCGATGTATGCCCCAGGCATGCAGACTCCTCCCAAACGGCTTCTATACGCCGGGCTGCTAAAGGAGCACCGCTAGTCATTTGTTAGCTCTGCTGAAAAAAGACAGATAATGTCATTCAGCACCCACATTTCAAGCTGTGCCCAATCAGTGCATTTATCTGCAATTATCGCTCACAATCATGTACATGTGCTGTTAATTGTAAAATAAAATAATGAATAAATACTGGGATACATACAGTCAACAATCTGTAAATGAACTACGTGAGTGAGTGTAGCTCGGCGAGCTAAATTGCTCTTTTGTCACGTCGAGATCCCTCGGTTTGAAACTCGCTGCGGGCAGAACCAACTCCGTTACCTTGGTGCCGTGGCTCGGATCATACGACTGATGGTAATCGGTCGGGCCGTGGTTCCTGCCGCAGGAGTTTCAAGGGGAGAGTGTAGTGGATGAGCTCTGGTACGTGAGTGCCCACTACAGAAAGTGACGTGGATAAGAGTGTGATTAGTTCCCGGAGTTAGGGAATTGAGTCTTTAGCTCAGCGGGCTAAATCGCTCTCTTGTCGCGTCGAGATCCCTCGGTTCGAAACACGCTGCGGGCAGACCCAGCTCTGTTACATGAGCACAGCATTGGTTGATTATTTCGGCCTATTTATACAGGTTTGAAAAAAAAAGATTGAAATATAAATATGAATATAAAGCTATATACAGTTTTTATCCTGTGTGTGTATCCTCCTGAGTGTTCAAAGGTCATATGAATGTTAGCTGAAAAACTCGCCTTCCACAAGATCCCTCAATAAGCTCTTACACAGCCTCTCTTCTCTGTTAATAATCCCAGGACTGTAGGTCTCTGCCAATTGTAACTTTCAATCAGGAAAGCAAACATACCCTGGCATGTCTGACAAGAGGGATATCCACTTCTCACAGCCGGCTGGGAGATTCCCAAGCAAAATCTTGGCTGCATATGGTGCAAGAGTCCCAGCGGTCCCAGAGTCTAGACTGGTCAGTGTGTCTGGGGGAATCTCATGCCAGACCTCTCCATATGAGCTTGGCAGCAATTGGGTGATCTCCCCGAATCCCCTGCTGTGGTGAAGTGTGGTTGAACCCCAGGAGCTTAATCCTTCCCCCAAAACCAGTGCCAAGCTCATCCAGCCACTAGAGAACCTATGAACAGACTCTGTCAAACACACCATATATTGAGGGAATATGAGCCTGTTGTAGGCGTGAGGGCCTCACCTTCACATTCAAAGCCTACTGCCGGTCTCTTAAGAGACATCCTCCCACCTCCCATAAGGGCTCATGTGCTGTGAAGAGATTGTTTTGTCCAAAACAGTTTGATTTCTTCTGAATAAATTGCCCAGGCTTGACAGTATGGTAGCCCTGTGTGCCATCCCATAGCTCCTCACAAATTCAAAATGTATCAGTCCTCACAACCAAACCACTTTCATGTGGTCCACTCTGCTTTGACAAATTCAGTCTGTGTTGTGCTTTACACTGTCCCCTAGTGGCACGGGACAGTATTGACTACAATTACACATCATTCATATTTTTGTTTAATGAATCATCTATTTAAACACAGCATTAAAGAGCTGCACTTCCATCATGAAATGGTGCGATGCATTTGTAATCTGAAGATGAATATGAATTGCCAGTTGTATCTATCAAACATACCGTGTTTGTGTTGAACCGGAAGCAGAGTGTCTTGAAACCACTTTTTTCCCCCACGTTTTTTACTTGATACTGTAGATTCAATGTTCAATATTAACTAAATTAACAAAAATAAATGAATAAGGAAATGAATGTGTGTGTGTATTCGGTTTCCACTGGCAACATTAGCAGCCTCCAAAATGATCTGAGCTCTAAAAAAGAGACAGCAGCACTAGCATTGTGTCACACAGGCTGTGTAAGTCTTTCAGAAGATCGCATAAATTAAAAATGAATTGAGAAGCTAATTGGAAATGAGAGCTAACTGCTGTGGAAGCTGTCAATCAGTTCATACAACAATCTGGTGCTCAATATCTGAAAGTTTCACGAGGAAAACCGCTAGAAATAGCTAATGGTGGTGTG
Source organism: Aldrovandia affinis (assembly GCA_029706075.1). Classification (NCBI taxonomy): domain Eukaryota; kingdom Metazoa; phylum Chordata; class Actinopteri; order Notacanthiformes; family Halosauridae; genus Aldrovandia; species Aldrovandia affinis. Next base: position 644,814 of record JAINUG010000147.1, read on the forward strand.
CTGAGTAGTCCCCGTTCCTACTGCTTCCACTCACGGTTCCGACCACTTCCGACACTCTCCGACTACTTTCACATAGCAAATATTAACAAGGCAGTTAAAATGAAAAAAAAGATAACAAATCGATACAGTTGTATCAGCCTCTGTTAATAATCCCAAGACTGTTTTGGTATGATTGATATGTTTTGGGCAACTAACCATGCCAACCAAAAACCCTAAGATGAGGTCTGCTGAATCAAATTACCGTACAAGCCCTCTGGATACTAAACAAGCTACACAACAAAGCAACCCTAAGATGGACGATACCACCAGCCGAGGTTCACTGGCCCGTGAAGATCGCTGCAAAGATTCTAGGTGCAATAGCAATTTGAAGTCTGAGTTCTCATCCAAGCTTAACAACATAATTCAGGCAATAGGCGAAATAAAACAAGATGTTAGCTTGTTCGCGGGCCGAATAATCCATGCTGAGGACTGCCTTGGAGAAGCAGAGGAGGATAGAGTAAATGTTTTAGAACAGAGAGTCATAGCTAGCGGGCTTCCCGTTGACATATACTGTATAAAGTTTTTAGAGAAAAATTGTTAACGCCACTTATGAAAATGCAGGATCAATCATTTGGAAAGGGTTGTCTTTTCGACAGAATTTAATGGCCATATCTATTAGAAATATTATCCCGATTTGGCCTTGGAGGAAACTTTTGCAGATGGATACACATTTTATATAGTGATGCATTGGCTTTTAACCAACAATATTCTAACAGAGCCCTTTCGGCTGAGGCGTGCCACCCGTCAAGGCTGCCCATTATCTCTGTTAATTTTATTACCGCCAATAATTTTTGCCATTAATTTTATTACTGGCCACTAGCCATAGCAATATGAGCTCATTCAGCTGTTACGGGCATCATAACTGGAGGTAGGGGGAACCGTTTCACCCTGTATAGAGATGATGTCATTTTATTTCTTACAAACCTTTCAAGATCTTTACCTGCCCTATATACCCTGATAAGCAACTTGTGGCATGGGAGCAGATGGCCCTCCAGAACCAAGGATAGCGCCCCAGAAGAAGCGACACAGCAGAGGGGAGCCGCGGACCAAAACGGGGCAGCTGTCCGGTGCTGAACCGGGGAGACAGCTGTGTTCAATCCCTCAATCAGCCAGCTGTCTCCCATTTGGTAATCAGATGGCTCTGCATAAAAGGAAGGGCACGCAGTATCTCGGGGAGAAGTACCAATGCGAGGCTATGAAAAATGCGAACTCTCCTTCCCCTCTTCCCCTCTTCCTCTCTCCGCCTCTCCGCCTCTCCGCAGAGATGGATTCCACCACCAGTTTCCACACCGTGGCTCAGACTGGGACAACTGGCCACAACACTGCGTTTCCCCGCCCTCCGACCCCATACGACCAACCAATCTCAAGGAACGGGATCTTATGTGGTTCATGGGAACGGAGAAGGAATAACCTTAAAGGAACAGAAGATAACTACTGGGACAGTGTCCATTTTTCCCCGTTTGTGTTTTATTTTGTGTGAATTAAAATGATTATTTGTCCTCGTATATACATTTTCTTCAGGTGATTTGTCTCACTGTGGGTCCTTTGTCCATGGCCACCTCTTGGCCACCTCTTGGCGGTGTGACAGAGCTATGCGGTTATACAAAGCTATACAGTTCTCGGGGTATAAGGTGAATTTAACGAAATCATCCATTCTCTTTTTAAAAGAATCAGAAAGGTATATCTCGCCCATACACACCACTTTCCACAACTCTCCACCAGGTTTAATGTATTTAGGTATCATTGCCTCGGTAACGGATTCTATTAATAGAAGGATATCCCCACCCACCTCTTTAATTGGATGCATAAACATAATAAAAATGAACATACTCCCTAAATGTTTACACCTGTTACAAACTATACCCTTGATTCCCCCTCCATATTTATCCCTAGAATGACAAGACTGTTCAGCCATTTTATTTGGAATAACAGAAGGCCAAGGCTACATTTGACCTTGCTATATTTTCCATAGGAGAGGTCTCCAACTACTAAATCTCCTGTGGTACTACTGGGCTGTCCAGCTACGTGTGGCAATGTTTAGCAGCCTCCCACCCCAAACCATTTGAGGTACGTTTGTCTGTCTGTATATCTAATACTACGTCATCAAACTGATACTGATACTACCAAAACAACAACAACAAACACTAAACACTGCTACTACTGACACTACTATGCTTCTACTAATCTTATAACTATAACTACTACTACTATTGTATTATAACTATAGTTAAACCAAGCCTTCATGTCAAAGCCTAAAAATTTCTATTTCTGCCTGTTTTTCACTACTACTACTACACCAACCCCAATATCTCCAAACGTACAAGTTGCACAGACATGGCTGAGGGCTTGACATGAAGTTAACAGTTGAACCATGGGTAATCAAGTGTCAGCATCTACAAATGTTTCACCTATGAGACTCATGATGCACTTTATATGTACATAACATGTAAAATAAAGACAAAGCAATTTACACCTGACTAATATGATTTTCCCTCTAAAGCCATAGCAGATTCCATATAAATATTGTTTTGTGTGTGCTACCCCAAGGGCTTGTACACTTGCCCAAAATATTGGATGCAAATATCTAAAAGCAATTACATTCTACAGTGTTGTTAGGATGCAGGTGTCCTTTGGTGTCCCAAAAATATAAGTGTTTACATGTTTTTAGCCAGTCACATGCCATACTGTGTGTGTGTTTTTTTAAAAATGTTATAAAATGACACCAGTACAGATATGAGAGGAAAATTAATTCCAAGATGAATAAACATGTTTTTTGTGATCCCTGCATCAGATAATTGTGTATCCAACAGTCCAGAAACCTATCCAAAACGTACTCCAAATCAGTTCTGTTGTACAAATCTGTTCAACCAGAGTACTGTTAGCCAGAATGCTTTCCAGGTAGATTCAAACAGAACATCATGGTGACAACAGCAACATGGGCAGTGTTGTCATATGCATCATCCAAGTCGACACTCAAGGCGAATCAACTTCTGAAAACAAGCCAGCGTATTCATGTCTTTAAAAACCTCTTCTAAGGCATTAAATCAATGGCGACTTGCTGCCATCATGAGCTTATAAATGATTACTAATTTTATTTTTGCTCAAATCTCCAAGAATCCATAAGTGGTGTGTGAACATAAACACGGTGAGACATTTGAATGTGATATTCTTTCTTTCTTTCCTAAGCATGATGAGGTGTGAATTGCTTAATTAACTCAGAAACCACACCTGTGTGGAAACACCTGCTTCTAATACACTTTGTTAGCTTTATTTTGGCAGTTACCTGTACCAAATAATCAAATAAAGCATTTAAACTGTCATTCTCATTATATGTGAATGAGGCATGATGGTTAATAATATCGGATTGTATTCTATTGTATACATTTGATCATGTTGGAAACTAATTTAAATTAAATCTGTAGCATGCTGACACAACTCATGCATCAGATTATTATTACTTTTCATTTATTAAGATGAATAATTCACCCCCTCCCCCTCTCCACACAAAAAAACTATATTCTGCATATTATTTGATTCCTCAAGTTACTGTGGATCCTACAAAATAATTACTTATTGTCCCAGTCAGCTACTTTGCTGGTCTGGAGTAGGTATTACATCTGGAAAAACAAGTTGAGCTGACAAGTATTTTACAATTTGTCTGTATTGTTCAGCAGGTTTTCCCACATGGGTAAGAAAATGTATGAGAAAGCCCAATACAGTCTTCCAAGTGATGTGTTGAAAAGACATCAGTGTTGAAAAATGCGATGCTCTACTGAACACGTTCTTAGAGAAGAGCTCATCCAGCCTTTGTCTATTTGACACACTCAGTGCATGCTGTTATAGCCCTCTTCCTCTTTCCAAGTGGATGTCTACTCTCTCATTTTCTCTTATTTATTTGAGCTGCTTCGGTGTGGAATGTATTGTGAAGCTTAAAGTTGAGATGTGATGTGTGGATACAGCAGACATATTTGAATGTGAAAATTGTATTTGTAAACATTCACAAGTATAGAATAAAAATTATGGTACAATAACAGTGTTCCCAGATTGAAAAGTGCAGCTTCTGCAATCATCCCTTCCACTACTCCATACTGCTGCTATTTTCATTACTTACAAAGAATGTAACTGAATGTATTAGAAATAACACTTTTACTTTTTCAGCAGGGCTGTAAGTCCAAAAGCACAGTGTTCAAATCTTAAAGTACTCTTCTTTGGAAATTAGCTCACCATTTTCTATCGGAATATTTGAACACACAAAACCAAGCAAGGCTCTTCTTGTAGTGTCTTGCCCTCTTGTGGTCAAAAGCCGCATGGAAAACAAAAATCACTGGACCAGCTCTTCTGTAGAAAACTATTCTCTATTTATTTATAAATTCTCTTAAACAATAACTATTTTCACTTGAACAGCCTTAAAATAAAATTGAATATTTTTTAAACTTCTTATGAACAGATCATGGATTTTGTCCATCGTGAAGTCAACAATATTGCTCATCGTCATTCTTGACTCCTGTTAAGGTTGTTCTGTAATACTAACCTTTACAAATGTTCAATGGCATGGAAGGATTATCTCACATAAAGTACACCTGGATACAGGAAAACAATGAGTAAAAGATAAGATGAATAGGCATTTGTAAGTCAGCCAAGCCACAAAGCCCATTAACTGATTTAAATGTAACTGATGGTGTAAAGTCATGTCAACCCAAAGAGCATGTAAAAAGTATGAATTTCACTGGTCTTGACTGGACATTTGCTTTGCTGAATGGCAATAATAGGAAGCGATGTTTGAATAACTGAACATACCTGCAACCGAACACTGAATGTGAGTCACGTGAAGTGATTCTGCTTTCCGTTGGATACATTGGGCTGTAACATCAATGGACGGGACCAAAACCAGAATAGACATAATTGGGGATTCTGATCATAGTATTACGCAAAGAGGTAGATTCAATAATTTCTCAGATAATATTCCAGATGTAATTATTTTGGATAGAGCTTAACCATTTGTCTAGGGTAAACACTGTGCTTGTCAGGATAAATGCAGAAGATTTGAATCCAGTTCCAAATACAAAATTAACTTCCTTTCCTGTCCTTTCCTGTGAGCACATTTGCACCGAAAGACGTAGGCCTAAATAAAGACAGTAATATTTTCACACAAAAAACCCACCTCTCCTATTTCCAGGGTTTCCATTTTTCCACAATAACGTGTTATATATTGCCTCCATATACGTTGTGTGCATGCCTTTGCAACCTCCCTTGGTGATAGGTGTTATGGCAAAATAAACAATAACACGTCGGTATGTTCCTAATAAGACGCATGGCATCTTCAGGTCACAGTACCTCACGCAAACAAGCATGGTTCTGCAGCAGTGATGCCCCGTGTACCCTATGTTATCTCATCGTGCCTTGTGACAAAGCCAATGTGCTCTTTTTTACTGTATATTTCATAACTTGCCAAAGTATTATTACAAAAGAACATGTAATTTGTTGGAGAACATACAGATATGTTTAAAAGGTATGCTAAGCAGTTGAATAATTATTCACAATGATTTTTACTCCCCTTATGTTGTGTAAATATTAACAGTGAAAGCAGTTTTGTTTCTATTTGTATTTAATTATGCTATTAATATTGTGTATGCGCTATGGTTGTTTAAAGTCCGAATACCTATAGCAGGATGATTAGTAGAGGAAGAAGTAGAAAGTTGTTTTTATTTGGAAACATCTATGATCCTAGAGCCCCAGATTCATGAAATCTTTTGTTTGATAGTTTGTCTCTGGCAGGGGTCTGAAATATATACTGTATTAATTGTAGCACTACAAACATAGAGTAAAGACAAGGAGAAAAGTTGCATGAGTATTGCTGCAGTGAAGTCTGTAGGCACGGCTACATTTGCATTGTTCAGGGCCTTTTCTCCCCTGCCATATGCCCGTTTCCAGCCCCGTTCCATTCCTCAGCTTGTAGGTTTTCGCAATCGACCGGGCACACGACCTTGTTGTGGCCACCACTCAAACCTGTTTTTTCTTCCACGCTCTCTCCATGTTGAGCTTGTTGTAACAGGGGGACTCTGGAACTGCTCGTTCAGATCAGTTCAGATCAGTTCAGATCAGTTCAGATCAGTTCAGATCAGCCTACCCCTCCCTGCTGTCCGTCCACTTCTTCGCTCTCACTGAGACATGGATCACCCCAGAGAACAGTGCAGCTCTAGCTGTCTTCTTCCCTCCCTACTCCTCGCATAATGCCTTGCAACAATACAGAAACGTTCCATCCATGGACCTTATCGGGATGCTTTTTAGAATTATCCTCATCGAATGTCAAAAATTAATTGATTAAGAGTGGCATATTTGCAGCGGCAATAATATTGAAAGACATGTGAGTCATACACAGTGGCGGTACTGGGTCACTTGGTGCCCTAGGCCAGTCAAGCCCCAGGGAGGCCAGGCAAGTACCTACTGTATGTTGTAACAAGGCGCAATAGGCAGTGGTGGATCCCGGCATAGGCGACATAGGCAATTGCCTAGGGCAGGCATGCCAGAAAGGGGCGCAGGCACACAGCTCTCCATATATACAGTAGACACAGACGCACGCTCACTTCAGTCTCGCTTATGGAGTGCAGGTCAATAGCGCCTCTCAGACTCACACTGTACAGTACAAGTCAATCAATAAAATCACAAAATAACATTGCAACCAAATGCGCCCCTGTTCTCGTAACACACACAAGCAAATGGAAACAATATCTCAATAGCTACTGATATACAGCTGCAATTTTGCCTGGTTTAAAATATAATGATAAATGAAAACGAGTCTGTACACCACCAAGGTGAAATGGTTTAGTCTGCATTGACGGGCAATCGTTTAGTCACACAAACAATCGTGTCACACACACATTGAGGTACGCTGCCAAAATGAAAAGATCAAAGCCTTTGGGATTTCAGTTTAGAAAAAAGAGAAAAGAAGAAGAGGAGAAATGGGCCAAAGATAAATGTATGTGTTATGTCATCTCATCATGAACATTGTTACGTTTTTAAGTAGTCTAGTAAATAATCGTGATAGCTAGGTATTGCATCAAGGTATTGCTATGTGTCCCAGCATCCTGTTAGCCTTTGTCACTGCTGTAGCACACTGCTTTGACGCAGATAAATTTTGATCAACTACAATTCCTAAGTCTTTTTCAAATTGAACAACTATTATTTTTTCTCCTACCATAACATACTCCTGTGTTGTTTTTATTTCCCACATGCATAACTTTACTTTACATTTAGCAATATTGAATGTAATCTGCCACGTTTCTGCCCATTCTTGGATTTTGTTTAAATCATCTTGGATTACTTTAGTCGATTCCAAACCGTTTGCGAAACCCCCATGTTTAGTATCATCTGCAAATTTATCTATTTTGCTACTAATTTCCCCATCAAGATAATTTATGTAAATAAGGAAGAGCAGAGGTCCCAGCACTGATCGCTGCGGGACTCCACTGCCCAAAACACCTAGGTCAGATACGACCCCACCTACTGTTACTCTTTGTATTCGCCCTTGCAGCCAATTTTGAACCCACTCTGAAACAACTCCTGAAATTCCTACTGAATTAATTTGAACAATGAGCCTCTCATGTGGTACCTTGTCAAATGCTTTTTGAAAATATCATCAAGCCTGGTTCAGGTCAACACACTTTGTAGCCTCTTCAAAAAAGTCCAGGTTTGATAGGCATGACCTCCCCTTGTGAAAACCATGTTGGCTCTCCCTTAAAATACTATTATTTTAAAATAATGATTCCAACTTGTCCCTAATAATACATTCGTGCTGTGTTTGCAGTTCACGATTCACTTTTGCTTAAACAGGACTTGTTTATCTTTACTAACATTGAATTATTTTTTTACTTTGTCACTGTGAAAGTCTGTGTTTCTGAGTGATGTTTGCATGGATGCTGGATCTGAAGCCTCTTAATCCGTCTCCACGGAGAGGCAGCAGCAGCAGCAGCAGCTGTTTTTCAGGGTCTTCCACACGCGGCTGAAGAAACGCCGGATTCCTGTCTTCGACTTTTTGACCTCTGAAAAAGACGATGGAGAGACTCCATTTAACACAGGCTATCTAGATATCTCTGTGTTGGGAGATACTAACTGAGTATTAATTTTTACCCACTGAATGTAATAGGAAAAGAGCATTTTCAACACTGCCCATTCAGAGCGCATTATCTGTGGTTCACTCTGTGGCAGGTCCTCCAGCTGATTGTTGTCGCTTTAGCATTGTCCAGTGGAATCTCAGCATTCTCCACAACACACTGCAATCACACATTGTACAAGACATCTGAATAAGCACTGCCTTCACATTGGGGAAAAAAACGTCTGAAGTTCTCAAAATTCCCACGAAACAACTTTTTATCAATATTTTTTTTATGTTCTCTTCACCGTGCAGTGAAAAGTGCTGAATTGTTGGGAACAACATTGGACTGGCTTTTAGCGCATTGTGCACAGTGCAGCACTTACTCCATCCTGTATCCTTGGCTCCACCACGTCCAGCTGGGGATTCACAGACTCTGTGGTTGTTGCGATATCCATCGCTGTCTCTGCAGTTGTCGTGATATCCATCACGGTCTATGCATTTGTTGCGATATACTGTATATCCATCGCTGTCTCTGCAGATGTTGCGATATCCATCGCTGTCTCTGCGGTTGTTGCGATATCCATCGCTGTCTCTGCGGTTGTTGCGATATCCATCGCTGTCTGTGCAGTTGTTGCAATATCCATCGCGGTCTGTGCAGTTGTTGCCACATCCATCGCCTCTGCGATTGTGTTGCGATATCCATCGCTGCCTCTGGGGTTGTTGCTATAGCCACCGCGTTCTCTGCAGTTGTTAACATATCCATCACGGTTGTTGCGATGTTCATCGCGGTCTCTGCGGTTGTTTGGCGATATACCTCGCGGTCTCTGCGGTTGGCCCTCAATAGGCCTCAATAAGTCTTAAGAATGTTCAGTAAATTAATCCAGAAGCTCAGAAGAAATGTTCAGAATGAGGTGTTTACTGAATCAATTGTCTTTATTTTGTCATTCTGAGAAACACTGGAATATATTACTATGTTGCTTTAAGAATATATGTGTTACTGTGTTGCTTAAATTAAGGAAGGAATTGTAGGTCCGTCAAATCGCGGCAAGGTCATATACTAGCACACGGGTCCTCCAAAATACGTGTGGATACAGAAATATGGGAAGACTTATCGCTAATGCCTGTAATGGTTCTGTGACAAGGGCGGGGATCGTTATGTACGCTACCACTTGCCCTCATACATTTCTGAAAAATCCGATTGACTAGTTGGGTGGAGAGGAGCATAGTGTAGCAATCCTGGGAGGGTCTTTCATTGAAATATGTGCGAGCATCATGGGAGTTTGTGTGCTCCCCCCTGTGTTAAATGTTAAAATGTTCTGTTAAACTTGTACGCGTGTGATAATGTTATTATGTGCTTGTGTTAGCTAGCTGGTCGCAGACAGTTAATGTTAGAACCACCGCGACCGGAACGCCCAGTGTGTTTGATGCAGTCTCCCGAGCTGCAGGGCAGAAGTGTACAGTAAACCAAGAAAGACAGAAAATACGTTTGAAGTTAGTCTGGGTTATTTTGTTGTGTAGTTTGTCTTTGTACGTTATTTGACAATTGACTCCCATCATATTTGCGAGTTGGGATAATTTGAATGTGTGGGGTATGGAGATGTATAATGAGATTCAATGTGTAACTTAAGCACATATTTGTCTAAATTTTTTATATTTCAATGTGACTTATACGCAATTACCGTTTGAGGACGCGAATGCGTACTGGCGTACCACTTACTGACTGACCTGACTATAGCAGCTTGGTCATATGATTGGCTGTTGTGCTTGGCTCCCTTAAGAAACATTGTACCCATTTTTGGGTAGCACTGCAGCACTTAACGTAACACTTAACGTAGCCTACACCACAAAAACCTGAGACCTGTTTAACTCTTTAACGAGTTAACTTAACTCATAACTTTCAACGCGGAGTGGCCAATTGACACACTAGTGTAAGTTATACGACCAATATGATAAACAGTATTGGAAGAGATGTCGATAAAAATCGTAACAATATATATTTTTTAATTCTAACTGCAGTCAAGCCAATAGCTAGTTTTATTTGACAATTAGATAAAAAATAGATATACATAATGCGAACACACACCCTTGATACATGACATCACATTGATGCACACCGCAAATTGTCGAGGATAACACTAAAAGTTGGCAAAAAGCCAACTTTTTCCATTGTGTAAATAAAGGGAACTGGGCTTGTAACGGTACGATTGCAGGTTCAATATGTTACTGGTACTATTTTGCGAACTATACACCAATATAGCAATTTCTACACTTACACATATTCTATTCGTCTCGACTATAGGCTATCCCGTTATATTAAAGTTTAGAGACAATAATTCATGTTTACGCGTATTGTCCAATGCTTTTCTGGTGAAATATATTAAAGCAATAACAGATATGTCTAACTGCATTACTGCTATAACCTTTAGTAATGACCCATAGCGCCAATAAATCGCGAACTTTAATGCTTAGTAGCTAATTATAATAAACGAAGGGTCATGCACAATTGTGTAGTTCTATAGGCCTAGTTCTATTTAAAAAATTGATAGTAGACTATTTAACATTCAAAGGAAGTATGGAGCAGGAATGCAGTAAACGGGAACAGATGATGTGATGCATTACTGGAATGGTCTCACCAGATGTCCATTGGATATCACTTTACAAGCGAAGTCATGTGTGTGACTGCAGCGCCACCCCTACCATAGCCTACTTAAAGTTTCCCAGACCGCCCAAAACATTGTCTTCGGATAATTTACCACAGTGCCTGAAAGGAAAGTTTGCCGCATCAGTAGTGAGTACTATTTGCGTGATTGTTGTCTTTGCTGTTCTTATTATTTAGCTTATAATATTTTTCTTGAGAGTATTCCGCCTGCGTTATTCGGATCTCTTAAAAACAGTGCTGCAGTTAAGAGAATGAAAAAACGCAAAAAAAACAAAAACTCTACTTAACTTTACTTTACTGAACTGAAATGAACGATTGATGGACTTCAACTTGTACTGTGTTGACCAGTTGTACCACAAAAAGAATGTTGCTGCAATCCATTCACAGCTTGAACTTGAAGCAAGGCATGTAACCAAGACAAACAGTTAATACATTTTAATTGGTTCAATTGTGTACAAGAGGCCGCTCCATGTTCGTGTCCAAAGTTTTGCACATAGACTGCCGATGTCTCCTCAGCTTTCGGAGAGAGGCTATGGACCACACAGCTTCAGACACCCTTCCTAGCGGGGCAAATAACACAGAGGCCAGTAGCGGGCGCACCAGCGCACTGAAGGACAGGGGAAAGTGGGCCAATAAAACCGAGTTCCGGCTGGCTATGGCTGGATTGAGTATCGGGATGAGCAATTTGTGGTATTTATCCCCTCTGTGCCACGAGAATGGAGGAGGTGAGTTCAATAACAACCAAGGTGTTTTCATTTTCATTGACAGAGATTACAAGGTCTTTACTCTGTTTATTCTTGAGCCTTTATTGAACAGACAATGTACATTTATAATAATTACAATATGTAGATTATTAGAATTGGTGTCTTTCATCTTTAAATCTTCCTATGATTAATCTCTCTGAATTATATGCTGTCACTACTTATTTACTTAGCAGACAAAGTTATCCAGGGTGTCTTGTATATGATACCGTGCTGAACTGTAGTTTTCCACATTTTTCATATTATCCATTCATACACCTGGATATTTACTGAAAACCAGATTATATCCAGATTAAGTATGTTACCCAACCCAGTACTTGAATCTGCCACCTTCTGGTAATAAATAAGGGTACCCTGCACCTCTCTGCCACCTGTCAGTGTCAGGTTTGCACATGACCGATGTGATGTTTTCTGCAGGTGCGTTCCTCCTCCTGTACTTGGTGATCCTTTTCTTCTGTGGTATGCCTGTGTTTTTCCTGGAGACAGCACTTGGGCAGTACACCGGTGAAGGTGGAGTCACCTCCTGGAGGAAGATCTGCCCAATGTTTCAGGGTAAAATGATTCTGGACCTTGAGCGGTAGTGCAGCATAATGGTTAGGGAACTGGGCTTGTAACGCTAAGATTGCAGGTTCGATTCCCAAGTGTGGCCACTGCCGTTGTGCCCTTGAGCAAAGTACTTAACATGAATTGCTTTAGTTATTACAGGCAGGGCTGGACTGGGACAAAAAATAGGCCCTGCCATTTGGCTCAGACCGGCCCATCCAGTGGCGTAGCGTGGGTTGCCAGCACCCGGTGCGAGCCACGTACGCGAAAAAAAACGGAACGCCCCATTTTCTACCATTTGGATAAACGGGGGTGCCCTTCGTTTGATTTGAATCTGCAAGCGTTTGGTTTGGTCTGGGCCTTTAACCATTGTGCTCACTAAAAAGTTATGTGAAAACATTCCAGAGATATCGCATGCACAGTTACTGGTAACATCGCACGATTACCATGACGTCATTCCCATTTAGTCATGAAAAAACCTCATGGAGGATATGTGTCAATAAATTATTTTAAACGTTCAGAATGTTTTGAAATGCCAGATTCATTGAACATTGCCGAGTTTTGTAATAAAGTTAACACGAATGGCCTAACTCAAATGATTTTTTACTGGAATAAGTAAACTGAATAATCTCAAAGGCCATTCATGTCATTGTTTCTTGTGACTTAATAATAACATCCAAAGGGACATCCAGGACAATGGACAAACATACATGGTGGTAGCATTTACCCTAACATTCTGGTTAGCTGGGCTTACACTTAAACCTTTCAGTGTTAATTGTTCGCCCTCCTGATTGTTCTTATTGCTTTCTAGGCATTGGAATTGCTTCACAGATCACCGTCATGTACTGGAATGTCTGTAGTATTGTTTACTTGGCGTGGGCTCTTTTCTACCTCTACAACTCCTTCAAAAACCCACTTCCCTGGTCCAGATGTGACAACCCCTGGAACACAAGTATGAAAGCTGACTTGTTCTCAAGAAGATGACTCCAAATCCATTCATATACAGCAAAGGAAGAGAAGTTTATTTGTTTATTTTTTGTAGCAACCAGAGCAGACCTTTATTGGTTAGGCTCAATGCATTGAGATAATGGGTCATTCAGCAAGAGAGAGTCAAGTGTTAGTACAAGAGGTATTACCATACGCTTCTATGTTAAATGGACATACTTTACCTTACCCGGGGAAAGGGATAGAGTGTGGAATTCGATCACACATAAAATTGTGTGGAAAGTTGCAATATTATAGTTGGAGCGATCCTGAAATTTAGAACAAAAGCTATGTCGAATGATGAACCGAGACCCCTTCGGTCAAAAAGTATGGTTTTTATCGAGTTTTATGGAAGAGGTCTTGGTCAGCACATCTCATGTCGCCCTAATACCTGCATAGGTACACTACCCACTGTCTTACTGTGTGCTTGCACATTGTTAATTGTTAAATAAAGTTAAGAATTTTCATAACATGTAAATGTTGCATAAACATTATTAACTGCGAATGTCTGTCTCTGGCCTGCTGCAGATGAGTGTTGGAGCCAGAGCACAAACGGCAGCGATTGGTCCTTCTTGCACAATAACAGCATTGACTACGAAGCCATGGATAAGTATGGAAAATACATATTTTTAAAATACCTACCATGATTATGTTTTAAGATGGTCCAGAGGTTCCCAAACCGGAGACAGAACCCCAATGTGCACTGTGCCATACCTACACATACATTTAAAAGGCAATACACAGTCAATATCAGTGACTGTGCACGCAGATGAAGTGCATACACAGCATACTCTATACAGTAGCTATACGTTGCTTGTAGCAATACAAGTCAATGACACGTGACAATGTGGCTGTTAAAGGCAGTTTTTCTGCAAGTATACTGTACATAGCTAATCTTGGGGTTTTGAATAAGTGATCATTTATGAAAGTAATTTCCTAAATAAAAAAGATTGGAATCAGGTTCATGTGGAGGGAAGAGCGTTTGACTTGTTTGCATGCCTTTATTCCCAGACTTCATTCCAAACTTTTTTTATATAGAGGCGTGGATTTGGCCTAGCGCAGATGGTCTTCTAGAAACTGTTCACATGCTATTTTTCATCTCCCATCTTTCATTTATGATTTCTATATCCCCTGAATTCAGCATGTTTCATCCAGCAGCACTCTGCGGGCGGGTACAGTATATCATGAGATGAGGTGTGGAGTTTTTTTTGCCCTCTGCATGTATTTAACCAGCACATTTTTCAGCTTTGTTTGGGCTGCACTATGTCGGTGTCTTCAGTGGCAATTTCGAACGCAGATGAAGTTTCACTCTACAATAGGCTGGGATCCAGTGTGATATGTAATCATTATAAATGAATGCAAATTATAATGGAATGATGCAGGCCATTGACTCCTTGAACAACCCTCGTTAAAATCATATCGATGCAAAAGTATTCATGTAGATTAGCATAGAAGTGCAGATATGATTATATATTATTCGTTTTTTATAATTGCTTACATGTTCCACAATGGACATTGCGCTTACATATCATGTTTTTTTCCTAGAGCATATACAGTATAAGCTCAAATCATGAATGATAATTACTCCTTTTGCAATCCCATCATTAACAACATACAAACTCCAATAAACAGACTCAAATCAACTGGAAATATGCTACAAATACACACATTTATATATACTAAATCACACATTTCCCCTTTTTCAGTAATTCTACATGGTTCCGATGGCACGCATCGGCAGAGGAAGAGTTTTGGAAGTAAGTCTCAAGCCTTTCTGCCTGTGTATTTCCCAGTGTTGAAGGACTATTGTGATATTTGCTGATTTTCTTTCACCATTTACACATCGGTCTCAATTTACCCGGGTTGTTTTATATAGAAAGATATATCTGTAGGATATATCAAGCATACAGTCAATGATACTTCGCAGAAATGTAAATGTACAGAACATTAATCGAGTGTGCAAAGTGCCCTTCACCGTGTGCTTGACTGTGTTTGCGGGAGTGCGTGCTGTGTGCAGGTGGTCACGCTCACTTGTGCATAATGTGCATGTGTGCATGAACGCAGTCACACCCCTGTGACTGTGCACATTCGCTTGCAGTCAAGTAACTGTCCATGTCTGTGTGCCTGTGTGTGCACGCGTACACATATTTTTGTGTTTACGTAATCCCCTAGTGCTCGCATTGGGAGGGAATATATGTCAAAACCTGGTCCGGGCGGATTCAACTGGGAATTGGCCCTTTGTCTACTGCTGGCCTGGGTGGCCTGCTACTTCTGCATCCGGAAAGGAGTCAAATATATAGGCAAGGTGAGTGAGAAGGGGGTGGGGGTGGAAGGGGTTCAAATCTATGGCCAAGGTAAGCAGAGAAGGGGGTAGAGGGGTCAGATCTCACATAGCAGTTTGTTCTTTTATCTTTGTACAGGGACACAATTTTCTTTTGTATTCTGACTGAAGGCTGAGCAGCAAAATAGAATAGTGGAGGAATAGAATGGCTATGTTCCCAGCACCAGTAATACTACTAATATTCACTATTGTTGCACCCCTTTATGACAGCATTGTTGGGTGTATGAGTGCAATAGGTCAAATACCAAGTAGAAACCAATATTGGTTATTCTGTAGCTATACCTTTGAGAAGGATGTGTCTGTGTCTCCCAGGTGTTCTACTTCACTGTGGCTTTCCCTTTCCTCCTGCTCGTCATTCTCTTCATCCGTGGAGTGTCGCTGCCTGGGGCTTGGGAGGGGATCAAGTACTTCCTCTATGTGGACTTCTCTAAAATTGCCGATGAGTATGTAAGTCAATGGGATTGTGTGGAGAAGTAATAGCACTTGTCAGAACTTGTAAAGAACCTCTTATATTCCTTAAGCACTTAGCTGTCAAAGTATTACAAATGTAGGGAATACTCTCCTGTGTGCTGTATGACTGCTGGAAATAGTGTGACTAGAGTGATTTTTCACATGGACAGTAAGGAGGGAATGCATGCAAGGAAGGAGCAGCCAGTCTTTGGGTAATGGGAATTACTGTGAAATGTATTGAAATGTGAAAATTGTTTTTCAATTTGGCTGACATTGGGCCAGCTCAGAGACCCATCCTTCCCAGTTCACTAGCTGGCCATAACTCCTAAGTCCAAGTGAAATGGGTACATTATGAGGAGCCAAGGTTTTAGAGGGAGGTAGGAATGTTGGGAGAGAGCTGATGGTGATTTCTTTATTTTATTTACATTTTTTAAATGTATTTTGTAACAATTGTTTCCTCCCCAATTTGTAGTCGACTCCTTTGCTGATCTAAACTCGTCCTACCCATGGCAAATTGGCAACAAAGCCAACTGTGTAGCACCACTCTGGACCTCCAGTCATACTCAAATAATGGCGTAGCCCAGGCTTAAATCTGCAATGTTTAGAGCTGACAGGGTTTTCTTTGTGCTGAGGAAAAGAGGCTGTGTTTTGGATGTGGTCTCTTGGTAGTGCTGAACGTGAGAGCACAATGCGATCTGTCATGCTCTTTTCTCCAAGCCAAATCTCTCAAAGGGAGCAGAATTCCTGGTCACAAAAGGAAGTAGTGTTAGGAGTTGATCTACAGCAGCCAGACCCCCTCAGGGCCTCCCGACTTGGCCCCAGAACATCCTGATTTAACAAATACCGCTCTTCTGTCAGAGAGTTCCCCAGAGACAAGACATTGGGAGGACTTGAACCCGTCACCGACAGGGATAGAAATAAGCAATGAAGTGCAGGCATCTCCCTATCCGGCCAACAAAGAGGCACAGCCAAGTGAACTCTGACCCTGTCGCAGCATCTCCTCCTGGTTTCTTGGGTCAAAGGGCACAGCTGAAGCAGAGATCAAGCCTTTCCCTCCATGCCTCGACTCCATTCTGCCTCTGCATCCTGTTTGGAGAGGCAAAGCAAACTTCCGTCCCCAACAGTGCCAGAGATAGCTGTAAACTTCTCAAGCATAGCACTGTAAATAAATTCATGGTGGACTGTGTTGGTCAGGCCTTTCACTAAAAAACTGAATTCCAGAAGAAGACACGTACTCTACTGTACAGTAGAGACAGATTTGAATTCAGCATGTATACATAATAAACCACACCCATAAGGGGGCCTAATCAAGATCTTTATAAAAGCACAATAATATGGAGTCCAGGCCATGCCAGTGTTGCCTGTGTCCGGGAGGCTTTTGAATCGTTGATTATTGGATCACCGGGATTGTGGGAGGGTTTCTGTCTGCAGGTGGTCAATTGGGCAGCTGCGATCTGCCTGTGCCAGCTGAGTCAGTGGTGCAATTCTCCAGCACGGTAAATGTTTAGCTCAGCAGTGGCTTAAGTGTGGCTTATACATGTAATTTACTTGATATTCTAAAACAACAATATTGTAGAATAATGAAATGCACCAGTGACTCATCATGTAGTCTCCTGTATAGATACATTATTTCCTGTCCTACATCAAGAATAATTTTTTTTTTTGGACAGAGGTTTTGCTAAATTGGCACAATGCTTAGCAACCTCTGTCGATCATATACAGTAGGAGCAAAGTCGTCCTAAGCAGTGTACAGTCTCATACAGTTTAAGAATATCTCATTATACAAATATTTACTGATATGAGTTAAGGTCAGTCCACTATCCACATGATGTCAATGACCTCTGTCATAAGATCCTTTCTCATCATGTGAAAGACTGGCGTTTTGCGCCAAGAGAAAGGCTGTGTGTGTTCACAGTGTTCAAGCTTTTCCTCAGTGTTATTATTCACCACAACCTTACTGCAACGTTGTATAAAGTTGCATTATTGGTTGCTCATTGTTGGTGTTTCATTTTCTTTCTTGTTCAGAACTTACCCATGTAGCTAGTTTATAATTATTTTTGCATACATCCCCAGATGCTCATTTTGCCAGAAGCCTTGTATATGGGTCTTGCTGCTGTGATATCACGTGTGGGTATGACATCAAAATTGATGGTGGCTGGGACCTGCCAGTTATCTTATTTTCACATTTTAAATTCTCGTGATTCAGTTTCATGATCATTCATTGTAAGTCAGATAAAAATCAGGGGGAAAAAATGTAGGCTTTTGTGCCGAACCTTCCATTCCACCCCAGATAATCCCTGGCTCTCCCCTCATGGGGTGCGGCCCACAGTTTAGAAAATGCTTGTCAAGGCTATACCCATGTGTATCTCCCACAGACAGCAAATTGGCATAGCTGTGCAGTAGTTATGGAATTGACCCCTTCAGCCAGATGGTTGTGGATTTGAATTCAAGATGGTAAACGAGCTGTTGTAATAGGGTCTGTTTAGGAATTAAATAATGTTTACAAGCCCCTGGGAGAAATAACATGAAGCAGTCCAAAATGAAAAGCAGATCACTGACGCCTATTCAATAAGACCAGATGACTGAGGGAAATTGGATTTGGAATAATGGAGCAGAGGATGCTTGGAAGGTGAAACGAGGACAAGGAGATTGGACCCAATTGCAGACACGAGGCAGGAATCCAAAACAAACTCGAGGTTTAATTAAACAATGAAGGAATTGAAGATATATTTGAGAAAAACAAATTTTTACATTACATTACATTACAGGCATTTGGCAGACGCTCTTATCCAGAGCGACGTACAACAAAGTGTTAACCGTAGTCAAGAACAGTTTAGCTGAAAGCCACCCTAGTGGGAAGTACAGTTCCTAGGTGCTAGGAGCAACCACATAGTTAAACTAGGACCCTGTAGGTAAATCTGTAGCCACAATTCAAAGGTAATGTAATCTACAACACTGAGGAAATAAAGAAAAACTAAAAGTTCAATAATAAGCAGGAGAAGAACAATGAACAACACTAAGGCCGATACTTGAATATGGCAAGACAACCACAGAGTGAGGCAAACACAAAAAACAACCATTTCAAGACAGAGGAAACCAACAGCTTAAATAAGGAAAACAAACAGCTTAAATAAGGAATGAAACAAGACACAGGTGAAATCACTAAGACAATAATAAACTCAGGCAATCAGGTGAAACAAGACACAGGTGCAATCACTCAAGACAATGAAGCAATAAAACAATTAGACAATGACATAATCAGGAAACGCTAAGAGTCCAATGCCGCCCTCTGGCGGTGAGCAGCAGCTGTGACAGAAGGATGTTTGGCAAAGTACCATGGCCTGTATGTATGTCAAGTACCATGTGGGGTGGTCAAATGGGATGGTCTGGGAAGATATGCGATGGCTATGGCACTATGAAACACATGTTGCTATTAAAGGCTGTTCTTTTTGTATGTGAATTTATGGAGTTAACATGCAAATAGTATGGGTTGTAAATTTACTAAAAGATTGTATCACACACAAATTTTAAAAAATTATGTCCAAATGTAATTGGTGTTGTTTCAGGACTAAATATTTGATCAAATGATATTTGATATATTAGCGTATCTCTGCAATATTGGAGAAAATAGATCTTTCAGCAAGACAGTTATCCCAAGCATATCTCTAAATTGAAAATATTTGGTTTGAATTGAAGTGGGCAGTACACAAGTACAGACCAAATGATCTTGGATCTTATTTTATTTTAAATAATTACTAAGGGTGCCAATAGACATAATAATGTATTTTTTTGAACAAAATAAGGACTTCTTAAATAAAATATTTTTCTCTGAACTATTGTATTAATATAAAATAATATAATTTAAAAAAATTATAGCGTACAGTATAGCTCATAACCTGTATTGTTTATTTTATACAGCCTTTTTTGCTCATTTTTATTAAGGGTGGCAATAATTCTGGACCTGACTGTAGCACATTTCCTTTGTAAGATCTGTTATGGTAATGGGTCTGTAGCACAAGACAAATTACGGATCCATATTCAAATGTGTTTAATGATGCAAGTAAACATCGCGATTTTGATGCTAAAAACTATTTAGAGAAGCATTTGGGGATGAAGATGTTTGGGTCAATAATTGAAGAATTATCTGAAATTTAAAACAAAAGGGTATTATTCTTCTGCTTTCCATGTATTATTTTCCAGGCATACAAAAACAGGCTAACCAACACCTTTTGGGCATTGACATTTTAAGCTAGTAATAATTGCTTTAAGTAGGCCTATATACCATCTCAAAGTGTAGCCTACATAAAGACACATTGTGAAAGCAGAACAGTCAATTGTAGACGGTGCATTAGTCTATATTAGGCTATAAATATCATGTGTGCATATCCATGTTTCATTGCAATGAAAATGAAAGATTCTCCTCTCTCACTCATGTATAAGTCAATATAAATGTTGATATAAACAGTCAGAGTCATTTGTTGATAATACTGAACACGTTGGTTGTGCCCATGGCAATATGTGCCTTTGCACGTCTGTTTATTTCTTCATTTAGAAATTGCTGCTCTCCTCCATCCCCTACTGGCAGTCAGCACAAACAGAAATCTTTGTGATGCTCTTGGTACCATTTCCATCTGTTTATTAGCTACATAATATTGGCACGCTCAGTTATATTCACATTGATAATGGATAATTACGCAATCATATTGCATTGCATTCTCCCCTACCCTCACCCACCCTCACCCATTAGACTAATGGTTCTGTGATACATAACACAGAGTAATGGGACCTATGAGATTCAATGTTCCATTATCATATGTTTGGACGAGAGAGTGTCTTATTTTCATTAGAGTAGCACCAGCGCCCAAAAGACGTCATGGCGACAAGAGTGGTATTGAACAACAACAGACGTTACTTTTGTTATATTTAAATTCAAACTGCAAGTGTGTAGAAAAATATACATATTTAGGAAAACTCAGGGACTGTGGGTTACGTGACTTTTCCAACGGCAAAGTTAGTTTAATTTTGAAATAACCAAATTCCGGAAAAACATCATGGTGCTCGTGGTGTTGAAAGGAGGCCTTAATGATTCTTTCCATTCAAATTGTACAAAGTTTACAGTTGTATGCAGTGTTTTAAATAAAATACATGTTCTCTCCCAAGGTGTGGTACGGTGCTATGAACCTGGTCTTTTATAACTTGGCCACGTCTCATGGAGTCCTCACTGTCATTGGGAGCTACAATGAATACAAATATGACTGCTACAAGTAGGTAGTCTGTCTGTATTACCTCACACGTAATGATGTTGTCTTCCAATGTAAATTATTGTAAGCAAATGGGCAAATTTATCTGAAGAAAATAATTAACTATTCTATTCTGATGCATAAGGAAACTAAAGTTTCACTTTAATTTAGTTTCAATTTAGTTTCACTGAAGCTGTGTTGGAATTTTTGGACAGAAAAACAATTCCCAGCAACTTTGTAAGGTTCTGGAAGAAATATTAACACCATATTTCAAAAAAAATTCTGGAAGTACAGTTCATTTACTTCAGAACCATTTCATTAGTTTTGAAGGTGCAGGGTGGTTACACTCACTATGCTGTGTATTAGGGAAAGGGAAAAGTGTTTGATTGGATGTTCAACTCGCACAGTAAGGGCCTTTTTTAACAACAACAAAATCAGGCTTGAGTGCTTTTTACTTGCTAAGATATTCAGGACACATATTCGGCAACATGAATTTACCCAGAGTTCCCATTCTATTGCATATTTATTGTATAAGACCCATTATAGGCATAGGTGATTTTTTATTAATTATTATTGTTTTATTATGTATTAAATACACTTAAAAGGATTGCATTTAAAAGGGTCACTCAAATGCCCAAATGCAGCTTGTAAAACACGACACAAGCACACATAAAAAAAAGAATATAAGAAAATAAAGAATAAATGAATAAATACATGGAAATATATACAGAAATTGATCAATAAATTACATTAAATACATTAATAAATACATTTCAAAACACATCAGGGAATAAATAAATATATAAATAGTATTTTTACTCATTTCATTTTTTATTTATTATTTTACTTCTGTGAGCATTTCCTTACACTGACATGCAAATGAATGGTTATCAATCAATGCTCCGGTAGGCACACACCATTCCCTATTGGTCTACCAGGTCAGTCTGGCAAGTGTAATCCATTGAGTGATGACTGATGATTTGGTAAAATGTTGGCAACAGAGAATGGGAATGAGACCAAACCTGCAGAGGAGCAGGAAGTATTTTTGTTTTGGGTTATTCAAATTGATAACTTGGGCCTCCCGCGTGGTCCAGTGGTTACAACGTCCGACGCTGGCCACGGAGACCGGGGTTCAATTCCCCATCTCGCCAAGTGTCGGCTTTGGCCGGGAGTGCCACCAGGGGGCGGGGAGGGAAGCCGACGTGACGTTCGCTGCGTATAGTGGCCCTGTAAGTACCGGGGTTCGGTCGACGGCTTGGCGAGTGACGTCTCGGAAGAGGCGTCACTTCGCCTTCGTCACTACCGGTCGCAGGACTACGGCAGCAAACTCACATTACTAGGGGGGGATTGACGTAAAAATAGCGGGTCTAATTGGCTACCAAATTGGGAGAAAATGGGATAAAATCAGAAAAATAAAAAAATAAAAATTAATAAAAAGTGTCTACATTTCAATTCAGGATTAGCTTAGCTCATAATGAAATAGGACACACCTTTACATTGAGA
This sequence comes from Aldrovandia affinis, assembly GCA_029706075.1. NCBI lineage: Eukaryota > Metazoa > Chordata > Actinopteri > Notacanthiformes > Halosauridae > Aldrovandia > Aldrovandia affinis. Next base: position 667,426 of record JAINUG010000147.1, read on the forward strand.
CTAAACGTGCATCTATCATATCCCCACTTGAGTCATCCCAAACGGGATGTACATAGGAAAAAAGTTCCAGTTAAACATGTGTATCTCAATCAAGGATAATTTGCCCTTAGCAAACAGCCTTTACTAGCTGATTCATAAGGTCTTGCTACATCCAACCAAGCACATTTCCTGGACTATTTTCAATCATAGAACAACGTCTGGATGCTCTCTTTACATGTTAGGTTTGTTGCGACTGTTGTGATTTCTGGTATGGAGATGAGAGTTGGTTTGTAATGGCTAACGGTTCCAACCCAGATAAGTGATTATTCTATGAGTTTCTGTTGTATGAGTGCTGGTGACTTGAATGACATAATTGATGTCTAACTGACTTGTGTCTGAAACGGCGCGCTTTGCACAAACTTTAACCTTCTGCGATTTTGTTTTACAGTGACTGCCTGGTGTTTTGCGCTCTGAGCAGTGTGATGACTGTATTTAGTGGTTTGGCTACGTTCTCTTTGCTGGGGTTTGTGGTCCATGATGCAGACATGTCTTTGGAAGATTTCCTCAAATATGGTGAGTCAAAAGCATGTATGCTTTGTTTGATAACTTTGTCTGTTTTACTTTGTTTTATAGATTCCTTCCACTGAATACGATAGTGAAAGTATATTGACGATATGTATCTACGTGGAGGCTGTGACAAAGCCGGCCATTGGTTTACACATAACAGGTTTTCAGAGAACCCACAAATGTACACCTGATTTGGAGCACTCTGACCCTTGCAAACAGCTGCATTTAAGTAATAGAAGTCACTGCCTAACTTATCATAGCTGAAGGTCAATTAAATGCCTAATTCCTATGGCCTATGCCTTTCTAACGCCTGCAATAGATAGCTGCATTGCACGCACAGACTAAAATGAAATCACTGGTCATAAAATAGATACATAAATCTCAAAATTGGGGATGAAGTAACATTTCCTTTTGATTATTTTGAGCATCTTAAAACAGGTTTTTTTTGTCTTTAAGGTATCTGTCAGAGCTCTCAAATCCTGTTGTTTTGTCATTGTTACATTGTGACGGTACTACCACAAGAGGGCGAACCAGCTTCACCTATACGATTATTTAGGGCCTCATGCACAGGTGCTTGTGTGAGTATTCACAGCACGTGCACTTCAGTGTGACGCTGTCGCGTCGGTCTAGCATTGTAGCACTTTCTTTAGAATTCAGGGTGTTAGCTGGGATTTTAGTCTGCTCATCTCTCCCTCAACCGAGCATTGATGTGTGAAGAGCTTGTTTGTGGCCAAGTATGCATTACAGAACCACCTTGCTGGGAATTATCATAATACCTAATTCCAGTGGCGGAGCGTGGGTTGCCAGCACCAGGGGCATGAAGACCATGGCGGTTTCATGCAAGATCATTTTCGGGGGTGGTACCGAAAAAAAAGCTGAGACCAGTTCAAATTTGCGCCCCTCTGAATTTTACACCATGTCCATGAAACCGGTCCGTGGTGCAAAAAAAGGTTGGGGACCGCTGCCCTAACTGTGTTTTTTTCGTCTTAATTTTGCGCCCCTCCTCACCGGTTTACGCCTCTGCCTCATTCCAATGACATTTGTCATATCCAGAAGCCATGTGTAAACCTGGAAAAACAATGTCTTTTCTCTGTGTAAACCTGGAAAAACAATGTATTTTCCCTGCAGACATTCGTCTGATCTTCATCTCGTACCCGAAAGTGTTTTCCGTGCTGCCGGGAGCTCAGTTTTGGGCTGTGCTCTTCTTTCTACTGGTCTTCCTCGTGGGCTTTAACCAGCAGGTATGCTGAATGTCCTGAGAGCGCGAGCGACTTTCCTATTCCCAACCAGTGACACGCTGTCGTGGCCAGTGCTTCACATTAATGAAAACAAAGTCACAGTAATGACACCCTGATTGTACGATTATAAAATTTGAGCTCGACTCTTAAGCCAAAATTGTTGTTTAAATTCAAATATTTGTTACAAATGTTAAAAGTAAGGCAATTAATGACATTTGATGTAATCAGGAATCATCTGTTGATGGGAGAACCTTATTTAAACTGGTAACAAAAAAAAAGGAGAAAAAGAAAAACAGGTTCCAGGATTAAAAGTAGTTGAAAGTTTTTGGTCTTTCCCATCCCATTGTGGGGGTGTGGGGCACGTGTATGATTTTTTGTGTGTGTGTCTTTGTTTATCTTTTTGTTGGCTTGTGTGTATGTGCGTTTGGTATGAGTGTGTGTTTTGCCTGTGTGCATGTTGTTTGTGTTCGTGTATGTTTGTTGTGGTGTGTGGTTGTGTGTGTATGTAGTATGTGTCCGTTTGTTTGTTTGTTTGTGTGTATGTGCGCGTTCATGTGAGTGGGCGTTTGTGCCTGTGCGTATGTTGTTGCTTGTGTGCGTGTATTTTTTTTGGTGTGTTGTGTGTGTATGTGTGTGTTTGTTTGTTTGTTTGTGTGTATGTGCATGTTTGTGCGACTGGGTGTATGTTGTTGGTTGTGTGGGTGTGTTTTTGTTGCGGTGTGTGCACGTTCGTGTTTGCGTGTGCCTTTTTGTTTTCACATGTATGCATATGCACGTGTGCTTAAAGTTTTAGTTCAGTTAAAAGACATATGTATATATGCCATTTAGCAGACGCTTTTATCCAAAGTGACTCACAGTAATGAATGCATACATTTTCAGTATATGTGGTCCCAGTGGGAATCGAACCCACAATCTAAGCGTTGCCAGCGCCATGCTCTACCTACTGAGCCACACAGAACCACAATACATGGTTACATCCCAATGTACATGTGCATTTTAAACAGACATCTCAAGGCTGACACAAAAGTCTGAGGACTCATTTCCGTTGTGGTCCTTGTTGTTATTAGGTTTTGTGTGTGGACAGCTTCGTCACCACCGTCACAGACATGTTCCCTCACACACTGCGGAGGCCCAGGTTCCGTGAGATCCTCGTCCTCATCACCGTCGTGGTCTGCTTCCTGTTAAGCTTGCTGATCGTCACAGAGGTACTGCACACCGTAGACGGACGGAGCAAGAGCCGGGGGAAGACCCCCGACTGAGGGGCGATGTGCGCAAAGCCATGGTTGGTGCTGGCACAGACCCATTCATTAAACCACCACACAGTAAAATCGGTCTTAGGCAAATACCTATACTTTTAATGGAAATGGCAATAATAGAATAGATTTAAGAACCAACCAAAGTCTTTCCCTGGGTTTACCTTTCAAATACATTGAGTGCAAGGTCAAAATATATTTGTTTTCAAGCCTGAATGAGATATGCTCAACGATGGCAATACTTTGCCATGCCAGTGGTGCACTTCACAAGTGATGGAAATGATAAGCTCCACTGTAAAAAATGATATGGAAACAAAGGTAGTATATATATACAGTACTGTATATATACTGTATATATACAGTTTATATATATATATATATATATATACATGGAAGAGATTTTTGCCTAAGTCTGTTTGTTTGTGGGTCTTCTCCTTGTTTCATTCAGAAAGGACTCACAGTGTTCTGGTTGATGGACTCATTAGATTTGTCGGGCAATGTTTTTTTGCTTATCGCTGGTTTTGAAGCGTTCGTCATCGGATGGATCTACGGTAAGTGATGCCCTTCCCCTCTGGCGATCGTCTTAAATACAAGTCAGTCTCCAATAGGTACAAATATCTCTTACCACAACTATGTACATTTTGTAAATGTTAATTGTTTAACATACTGTATGTTCCTCAGTCTGGGGTCTTGTTAAATGTATACAATTTTGCACAGTTTTTGTTTCAGTGGTCCAAACGAAAATATATGTGAACATTTCCGCACAAACCTGGGTGTTGAGACTTGTCAACTAAACATCGGTTTTTATCGGTTTTGTAGGTGCAAACCGTTTCTATGACAACATTGAGGACATGATTGGATACCAACCATTCCCTGTGATAAAGTACTGCTGGCTGTTTGTGATTCCCATTTTGTTATCTGTGAGTGATCTATCCACCTCTCACTCTCACAAACACACACACACACACACACACACACACGTGAAGATGAAAGACAGGTTCAATACTTTCTTAGGAATGCATAATCAGCCACTCAGACCTGCAACCATGTACAGTAACAGACCTGAAAGTGTAGTCTTCATTTAATTTATTTTGCATTAATTAGCTCAATTTGACTACTTTCTTCACTGAACTTCAAAAGAGTTCACTTATACTGGCAAAAAAATCATTCTTAGAAAAATGATAAAGGGACCGATTCTGAATGTAGTTATTTTTGCATACTCTCAGTTACGCAGGATTTACGCGCACCAAAGATGCACGTATTCTGGCCTGAGATGTGACCCATGTCATTTGGTGGTCAATCCTGGGTTGTACTGAATATAATTAAATTGGCTTGTTGACACGCCTAGAAAGAAAAAACATGAATTTGTTTCTAATCCACTGCATTTTACTTTTAGAAGAGTTAGCGGTACAATGCATGGGTGAATTTAGTTACAGTGATGCTTGAAAGTTTGTGAACCCCTTGGGCAATCATAGAAATCTAAAGTTTTTACCACAAAATCTTTATTTAATCAGAACCAGTATTTTTCTTAACTTAAATAAAGGGTCTATATATAAGTAAAAATATGGGGAAAATAATTAGTGAAGGTGCAAAAATAAGTGAACCTGCTGTTGCCATAGTTACCGTAAATCAAGTACGTAAGTAGAATCATGTGGGTATGCAATAGGGTACAAAGGTAACCAATCAAAGGTCAGAAATTTAGGAAAGAGTTCTCTACACAGTTGAAACTGAGACTTCCTTACTTTGACCAGTGTTAAGCTGTGCTTGAAGCTGTTGTCCTGTGAGCCGCCTATCACTCAAGCTGTTGACTCTCAGAAACTTGTCTTCTGATTGTGTTGTGGCTTTGGGTCTGCCAGACCTCTTCCTGTCAGAGTTTCCTCCAGTTTCCAAGTGTCTTTTGATGGTGTAGGAAACTACTCACTGCCAAAAAATGTACATGATCAGTTTTTGGTAACCTAACCTTTTTTTTTTTAACCTCTGGCAGTTTACCGCTTACCTTTGTACTTACTTAAATTTCTGTAAAAACTGGAAAATGGGGGTGTTCTAAACCTTTTGACCGGTAGTGTATATATACAGTATATATATATATATTGTGTGTGTGTGTGTAGTTGTCAAAATAATGGAAACACTAGAGTAAATTAAGGGTTCTGGCAGCTCTGTTATGATATAGCATGCATTTTCCTGGCATGGTTTAGGCAAGGTAAACCTTCATCCTATAGTGAAATATTTCTATCCTGATGGGAGTGGTCTCATTCAGGATATCAAAGCCCCCATCTACAGGGTATGAGTGGTCCCTGAGTGGTTTGATGAGCATGAAAACGATGTAAGCCATACACCATGGCTGTCTTAGTCACCAGATCTCAACCCAATTGAACACTTATGGGAGATTCTGGAGTGGGGCCTGAGACAGCGTTTTCCACCATCATCAACAAACCACCAAATAAAGAATGGTGTTGCATAGAGTTCCAGACACTTGTAGAAACTATTCCAAGGTCGTGGTTTATTCACACCCTTGATAAAGCTGAGCAAAAAAGGCTGAAAAAATAAACAATACCCCCAGTATATGTCTAAAATCAGCAGTGTTAGGAAGATTGCAACTTTTTTTGTTCTGTGCCTGGTTAATTAGCTAATCCAAAAATCATCACCAAACAACATGAATGCAAAATAAGCATGGTACAACTTGTGTACAATGGAAACACCAATTTGCTACACCCTGCCCTCATCCCAACAAGTCCATAAGATCGTAATTATGGTGTTACCTTACACCTTTAAGTTACACCTTTAATTTTGTGTTTCCAATCAGTAGGCAGGTCTCACAATTCAGACAAATGCAAACATGAAAGTGTACATGCTGACTATTGAGGGTAGATTCATACTCCACCGTTGAATTGATCAGAGGTGGTTAGTCATTACGCACCCTACACAGATTTTGCATTAGTATAGCTAATTACGTACTGGGTCTGGTAACGCTCTTTATTTGTTATCAGTGAAATCTATTGTAAACGGCAATATTTGCCCAAAATGTGGTTGCACACGGAGATTGATTCACACATAACATAGTTTTTGGTTGGGCGGTATTGGTCTTGCTAGAAAAACGAGAGGTTTTGTTCAATATAAAAAGCACAACACCTGCATTATTGATGCAATGAGCCAACAAACTCAAAGGACCATTTCCAGACCCTTTAGCGATTGCTTTATTCTTTAAGCTAGGCTAGTATGTATAGCTTCGGGTCTCGGCACCAGATTATTAACCTTCCACATTTCATAATTATGCAACCACAATATGCAGTAAGTCACAATCCATTAGATGGCATCTGTGTACTTGTAGTGTTCTAAAAACTCATGCATAGATACTTTGATACATTTCTTTTGATTCTCCATTCATGCTAGTTTGTAGTCCTTAGATCATTATGGTTTGCTTTGTCATCTCTGAACCTCTGTTTTTATAGGCTTGTGTGATTATCAACGCGCCCGTATCTTGGAGCATGTTTACTGGACCAGGGTCTACTGCTCTCAGCTACCTGCTGAAGCTTGCACCGATTATGTGCATTCCTGTTTTTATCTTCGTTGCCATTTGTGAGGTAAGACTTTATCTTCAGCGGGATGCTGGGATTCCCATCTCCCATAGCCTCTCATGCTGAGCAGCTCAAGAACAAAAAGAGCCATGTTTGTTAATACTATTGCACATACAAGTTTCATTGTGACCTCCTTTGTGTAGCATGTGTATTTTCTATTAGCAAAAGGCATTTTTTTCCCCAGTCCAATAATTCATTTATTTTTACAAAACAGGTTTAGATATTTCTGTATACTGATTGGTTGAATGGTGGTTCTAAAGTGTGCATTACTCATGGATAACCGCACATAAAGTCCCACAGGAAAATAGTTTTTATACACTTGTATCATAGTGGCAAATATATTCAGAAAAAAAAATCTGAAATGGCAGATGGCTTTCTGAGACCACTACCATCCGTTTTTTATAACAGATCTTAAAACCATGATTTTTTTATTCATGTTCAGATGCTTACACTATCCTGCAAATTCACATACATATCCTTGCAGCACATAAATAGATATCAGTTTTTGCTAATCCTCCATTTTCGTATAAATTCAAGATCTGCCATTTAATTAGTCCACTTCCTTCAGGCTATGAACATGAGCATTTTAAACGTGGTTAATCAGTAATAATTGATGATTAGATTGATTATCCAATGATTTGTGTGATGTGGGGACTATAGGACATATTGAATGACCCTCTTTATCTGTTATTAATCAACAATTTTCTATATTGTCTAGCTGTTTGTGCCTGCATCCATTGCTTACGTCTGTGCATCGTGTTTCTCTGTCTTGATTATTGCTGTCTAAATGGGTCAGAATCGAAAGGGCATCACAACCCCTGCCAGTGACCTGCGACAGGCCTGTCCCCACAAGCCGCGGCTCACACTGTGCAAGAAGGTCATTTCAGGGGGACACAAGTCAGCCCACAAGCCAGCGGACGAGGAGAGGCCGACCGCAGAAAGCAGCACTGGCCTCTGAAGGAAACGTCAGATGATGTCATAGACCCTACGAGCACGTGACCTGCTGTCATGCTGTCGCCGAAGTGGCTGACATGAACTGACCGAAGAAGCTTGTCGACAAGTTCCCGATGACAACAAACTGGGATTATCGGCGCGATATTACAATAATCCCACATTCATTACGGAAGATCCAAAGATCCAATTTTATTGTTGAATCATATATAACTTTGTCAGCCTGTTGTTCTTTAATACATTTGAGCTATGTCTGCGTTATCCACACAAGCTATTTGGTGCTCATCCAAATGGGGTTTAGGGAAGAGAAAAGTAAGTCGGTGTTCATCATCACAATATTTGAATTCACGTGGTTCTGGGAAAAAGGACTTGCACATACATGAAATTATAAGACTCAGGTTCCTATAGTGAGAGCTAATGAAAATAAATCCACCCAGTACAGTACAGTACAGTACACAAAAGATTCTCACAGTTCAACAGAAGATGTTATGGTTCCTATTTTGCGTCTCCAAACGATTTAGAGGCACAGCGTTCTTTTCGCAGAGCTGTGCACACACTGACTGGGTGTGCGGACAGACCAAGGCTGTGACAAGTGATTAGTATTCAAGTTCCTTGCCTGCCATATTTGTAGATTCTTAATTTCCTGTGGGAAAAGATCCACATTGATCATGAGCTAGTGATGAAATGACCTCATACATGCAAATTCACACCATTCATCTTCCATCTATCACATTCATATAAATCTGCATTATCCCCTATTCATATCTTGAAACCTACTTATGCACTAATAGATTTAGCCTTCTAAATCCTTGAAAATGACAAATATTCATTACAGTTCATTTGACTATATATATATATATATTTGTATATTCAAAACATTTTTATGCTCTTGTTATAGCCTTTGCATGATACAGGCACTGTACTTTATATTACTGTCCGATTAACCTTCTGTTCATTAAAATTGTTTGTCTGGAATGCTTTGTGGTGTCTGGGGCAGATCATGGTTGTCTTAAATTTGCCGTATACAAATACACATGCAAGAACAGATTTAACTAT